>CM076969.1:3343712-3388712 GCA_039105355.1 Benthosema pterotum | reverse complement strand
ACTTGGCTATCTGGCCAAATCCATATGAAATCAACTTGAAAAAATGTCACTCCTGAATAAATAATTTGATGACAAATGATAGAAAATAAGTAATTATTTAACTTCTGCAGTTGTCAATATAATTTCACAATAACATTTCCAATGTGACAGATTGACAGAAAGTAATATCGAAAGTAATGCAGTAATGCAGAAAGAAAATTATAATATATTAGATTTTTTTAGTTAAGTAATATATTTATATTACAAGTTACTGCATTTTGGTAATATAATTTATTATGTAATATATTAAGTTACGTACTGCACATGTCTCAACACTGATTAGAACGCACACAGGCATACACACGTGCACACTTTATACTGTAGATTTATGGTAATTAAACATTTTTAAATGTAATCTATTAATGTATATCTGGTATAGTTTCAGCTCTCCTTGCTCAGCTGTCTGCTCTGGAGAAGAGACTCAACCTCACTGAGAGACACAATGCAGGTAATACAACACTATGATGAACAACATTTAATTACTAAACATTATGAACTCATGATTAGTATGTCAATTATATGTTCTTCAATTAACTGTTTTTTTTTTCCTTTGAAGAGAAAATAATAAAATAATGAAAGAACAAATATTCACTGTTATCTCAGTGAAACAAATATTCACTTTTAAAATATGTTCACATTAACTGTGTTTCTGAATGCCTTCATGTCCAAGACCTTCAGACCAGGCTGTCTACTAGTGAGAACCATGTCCTAGACCTACAGACCAACATGACCCTCACTGTCCTAGACCTTCAGACCAGGCTGTCTACTAGTGAGAACCATGTCCTAGACCTTCAGACCAACATGACCATCACTGTCCAAGACCTTCAGACCAACATGACCATCACTGTCCAAGACCTTCAGACCAGACTGTCTACTAGTGAGAACCATGTCCAAGACCTTCAGACCAACATGACCACCACTGTCCAAGACCTTCAGACCAGGCTGTCTACTAGTGAGAACCATGTCCTAGACCTACAGACCAACATGACCATCACTGTCCAAGACCTTCAGACCAGACTGTCTACTAGTGAGAACCATGTCCAAGACCTTCAGACCAACATGACCACCACTGTCCAAGACCTTCAGACCAGGCTGTCTGCTAGTGAGAACCATGTCCTAGACCTACAGACCAACATGACCACCACTGTCCAAGACCTTCAGACCAGGCTGTCTACTAGTGAGAACCATGTCCTAGACCTTCAGACCAACATGACCATCACTGTCCAAGACCTTCAGACCAGACTGTCTACTAGTGAGAACCATGTCCAAGACCTTCAGACCAACATGACCACCACTGTCCAAGACCTTCAGACCAGGCTGTCTACTAGTGAGAACCATGTCCTAGACCTTCAGACCAGACTGTCTACTAGTGAGAACCATGTCCTAGACCTACAGACCAGACTGTCTACTAGTGAGAACCATGTCCAAGACCTTCAGACCAACATGACCACCACTGTCCAAGACCTTCAGACCAGGCTGTCTACTAGTGAGAACCATGTCCTAGAACTACAGACCAACATGACCACCACTGTCCAAGACCTTCAAACCAGACTGTCTACTAGTGAGAACCATGTCCAAGACCTTCAGACCAACATGACCACCACTGTCCAAGAGCTTCAGACTGACCTGGAGGTGTTGAAGACAGCAATCAGAGGTAATTACAACAGAAGGATGTCTGTTTTACAGAGAACCTGTGCAGGGATCTACAGGGATCTACTTCAACCTCACTCTCTTGATGGATCAGTTCCATATAGCCATATACAGTATGGAGCAAGTCTTGAGTGTTTAGGGTTTGGTGAGGTCGTATTAACATGTGGAATGCCAGAACAGGTCAGCTCCATAGAGATGTCTTTAGTGTATAGAGTTTGAAGGATTACAGGATTTGAATGGACAGGTGTGAGTAAAATATCCATGGTGTTCTAAGGGTTTGAGGTCATATATAGAGTTGCTGCCAAAATCCATATATGGGTTTAATTGTGACAGCAGGTTGCATTTACTATCCATCCCTGATGATGTCACGTAGTGTCACAATGACCTGGGTGGGCAGTGCACCATATATGGAGCTGATGTCATGGGGACTTGTCTCTCTCTCACACACACACACACACACACACACACACACACACACACACACACACACACACACACACACACACACACACACACACACACACACACACACGGTAGCAGAAACCATACAAGGCACCGACCAGCACATCAGGACCAATGTGGGATTCAGTGTCTTGCTCAAGGACACTTTGACATATCGACAGGAGGAGCCGGAATTCAAACCGCAAACCCACGGATCACCCTGTCAATTTTAAATTAATTTACATACTGTATTGACATGAGGTTTCTGCATGGCAACTTTATCATAGTAAATAATGTAATTAATAATCTAATATATATTGTTTTATTTTAATGTCTTGTGTTGACAGACCAACCAAAGGTGGCATTCTCTGCTCGTTATCTGGGCGATGAATCGATTGGACCATTTAATTCTACAACCACTCTGGTTTATCAGAGAGTCTTCAGTAACATCGGCAACACCTACAATACATCTACAGGTAGGTGGAGATTATGTCAACTGACGGACTGCCGTTCCCGCGGTCGTCGTTGTTTTCCCGTTAAATTACTCACGCCGGTCACGACAACGGCTCGTAACACGACGAAATGTAGATTTCATTCTTTAATCCATCTATTAGTCCCAGCGCATCGTCTGATAAAGCTCCCGTTGCTGACTCTCATTTGGGACAGAATTGCCGCGACAACTTTTCTTTTTTGTCCCATTCACACCCATTCAATTCAATGCATTCAGAAGCCTTTTCTGGGGATCTCCAATGTCGTTGCCGTGGCTCACGGGTGGATCGTCTGTTGCTAGACGTCACTTCCTGAATTTTGACCCGGACGTTTTTGCTCGAATCGTCAGAGGACAGGTTAGGTTATTGGCCTGAATATAAGACTGTTTTTTTCAAATGGAAATATCCAAATGGAGTCATCTTATATAGTATATTAATTGACATTCAATGTTCATTTTACACAAATGAGTCTTGAAAAACGGGATTGTCTTATAACCATGGTCGTCTTATATTCGGGATAATATGGAACAACTGTGAAAACATCCGTAACATGTGAAAGGTTAAAGGGATATTCCACTTTAAAAAAAAAAAAAAAAAAAAACTTTTGGTCATTTTATGGTCGGCTACATTTTCCAAAACAATATTTTATAAAAATAAAATGAAAACTGTAAATGAAATTCCACGGCCCTCACATATTAGGAAGACAATATCAGTCACCAGAAAAAAAGATGGGTTGTTTTCGAATAATCTGTCAAGGTTAAAATGGAGTTTTAAGTTATAATGGGTTTGTATTGGAAGGACGTTCGGGCAGCTTAATGAACGTCAAAAAAGTTGTTTTGAAAGTGGAATATCCCTTTAATTCTGCTGTGTCATTACACTCTAAAATGTTGCAACATTGTGTTAAAATACTTGATCTACAAGATCACAACATGTGTGTGTGTGTGTGTGTGTGTGTGTGTGTGTGTGTGTGTGTGTGTGTGTGTGTGTGTGTGTGTGTGTGTGTGTTTTCCAGGATATTTCCGCGCCCCGGCGAGAGGTCTATATTACTTCAGATTCACCGCAGCTGGGGGTAGCGGGGGACAGCGGCTGGCGATAGGCATGTATAAAAATAACCGGCAATTCCTTTATAACGCTGGAGGGAATAATGGTCCTGATCTTGAATACATCTCTAATGCAGTGATAGTGCAGTTGGAGCAGGGAGACACAGTGGACATGAGGTTACGTGGAGGTTACTACAGGCTCTGGGATAGCTTAAGCAACCACAACACATTCAGTGGTTTCCTGCTCTATGCTCTGTAACTGATGGAAACTACACTACATTTACTGCTCTATGCTCTGTAACTGATGGAAACTACACTACATTTACTGCTCTATGCTCTGTAACTGATGGAAACTACACTACATTTACTGCTCTATGCTCTGTAACTGATGGAAACTACACTACATTTACTGCTCTATGCTCTGTAACTGATGGAAACTACACTACATTTACTGCTCTATGCTCTGTAACTGATGGAAACTACACTACATTTACTGCTCTATGCTCTGTAACTGATGGAAACTACACTACATTTACTGCTCTATGGAAACTACACTACATTTACTGCTCTATGGAAACTACACTACATTTACTGCTCTATGCTCTGTAACTGATGGAAACTACACTACATTTACTGCTCTATGCTCTGTAACTGATGGAAACTACACTACATTTACTGCTCTATGCTCTGTAACTGATGGAAACTACACTACATTTACTGCTCTATGCTCTGTAACTGATGGAAACTACACTACATTTACTGCTCTATGCTCTGTAACTGATGGAAACTACACTACATTTACTGCTCTATGGAAACTACACTACATTTACTGCTCTGTAACTGATGGAAACTACACTACATTTACTGCTCTATGCTCTGTAACTGATGGAAACTACACTACATTTACTGCTCTATGCTCTGTAACTGATGGAAACTACACTACATTTACTGCTCTATGCTCTGTAACTGATGGAAACTACACTACATTTACTGCTCTATGCTCTGTAACTGATGGAAACTACACTACATTTACTGCTCTATGGAAACTACACTACATTTACTGCTCTATGGAAACTACACTACATTTACTGCTCTATGCTCTGTAATGGAAACTACACTACATTTACTGCTCTATGCTCTGTAACTGATGGAAACTACACTACATTTACTGCTCTATGCTCTGTAATGGAAATTACACTACATTTACTGCTCTATGCTCTGTAACTGATGGAAACTACACTACATTTACTGCTCTATGCTCTGTAACTGATGGAAACTACACTACATTTACTGCTCTATGCTCTGTAACTGATGGAAACTACACTACATTTACTGCTCTATGGAAACTACACTACATTTACTGCTCTGTAACTGATGGAAACTACACTACATTTACTGCTCTATGCTCTGTAACTGATGGAAACTACACTACATTTACTGCTCTATGCTCTGTAACTGATGGAAACTACACTACATTTACTGCTCTATGCTCTGTAACTGATGGAAACTACACTACATTTACTGCTCTATGCTCTGTAACTGATGGAAACTACACTACATTTACTGCTCTATGCTCTGTAACTGATGGAAACTACACTACATTTACTGCTCTATGCTCTGTAACTGATGGAAACTACACTACATTTACTGCTCTATGGAAACTACACTACATTTACTGCTCTGTAACTGATGGAAACTACACTACATTTACTGCTCTATGCTCTGTAACTGATGGAAACTACACTACATTTACTGCTCTATGCTCTGTAACTGATGGAAACTACACTACATTTACTGCTCTATGCTCTGTAACTGATGGAAACTACACTACATTTACTGCTCTATGCTCTGTAACTGATGGAAACTACACTACATTTACTGCTCTATGGAAACTACACTACATTTACTGCTCTATGGAAACTACACTACATTTACTGCTCTATGCTCTGTAATGGAAACTACACTACATTTACTGCTCTATGCTCTGTAACTGATGGAAACTACACTACATTTACTGCTCTATGCTCTGTAATGGAAACTACACTACATTTACTGCTCTATGCTCTGTAACTGATGGAAACTACACTACATTTACTGCTCTATGCTCTGTAACTGATGGAAACTACACTACATTTACTGCTCTATGCTCTGTAACTGATGGAAACTACACTACATTTACTGCTCTATGGAAACTACACTACATTTACTGCTCTATGGAAACTACACTACATTTACTGCTCTATGGAAACTACACTACATTTACTGCTCTATGGAAACTACACTACATTTACTGCTCTATGCTCTGTAACTGATTGAAACTACACTACATTTACTGCTCTATGCTCTGTAACTGATGGAAACTACACTACATTTACTGCTCTATGGAAACTACACTACATTTACTGCTCTATGGAAACTACACTACATTTACTGCTCTATGCTCTGTAACTGATGGAAACTACACTACATTTACTGCTCTATGGAAACTACACTACATTTACTGCTCTATGCTCTGTAACTGATGGAAACTACACTACATTTACTGCTCTATGGAAACTACACTACATTTACTGCTCTATGCTCTGTAACACTGATGAAAACTACTCCAATAGACTACTATTCCAATACTTCACATGGTTGGTTCCCCATGCGGACCCCAGTAGTCATTTAGGGGACCCCCAGTGGCCATTCAGGGGACCCCAGCCAATATAGGAAAATGTGTTATAGTTACATAGTACTGGTAGGTACCTAACACTGTACATTAGTTGATCTGAAGAATCGAACTGTTTACCTACAGTATATAAATAATCCGGTCATTTACAGTATAATTGAATTAGCTGTTTGAATGTGTACAGATTAATAATTGTGTTTATTAGCGGCGTTTTCTGTATCTCATTTCCTATAATAAAATAACCTGCAGTTAAAGAATGTTGTCATTATTTAAATAGCTCTGTATCACCAAGTTGTGACAATGTTCTTTCATTGGGGAGGATTCTGTGGTTTGTAAAATAACTTTACTGTTATATCTATAGCAGTGGTTGTCAATCAGTGGTCCTGGAGGGGATTCTAGGTGGTCCCCAACTAGAATGATAGGAGAGTTGCTAACCAAATGGACCTTGATAGATATTTAGATCTTCAGAGCGCAAAATGAAACTAAATGGACCTAAATGGACTGTTGTTTACGGATCCATTTGGTTACACTGTCAAGAGTTAAATTATTGTTCAATATATCTGCATTACTTAAAGGACCACTTTACAGCACATCTTCATGTAATTTAATTGGTCCTCACTAATGATCATGATAAAATGATCCACCATTTTATTCTATTCTATTACTCATAGGATGGCTGTGGGCAGTTCAGAAGTAGCCTCACTAAAACACCCTGGACGACGCTCCACACGTCCCAAACTCTTCTCCCTTCTGGCTCCAAAACTATGGAATGAACTTCCCACTGCATTTAAAGGGATAGTTCAGATTTTTTTGGAACTTAAGTTGTATGAAACACTTATTAATGTAGTGGTGTCAACTGTATTAATTCATGTCCAGAGTCCCGTGGTGGGAGTTCTGCTCTGGTTTGGGTGAAAACTAGTTCTGGTAATTTTGTAGGGGTCCCTGGGGCCATGCAGTAAAAATAAATTAATCCACGAAATGAATGTAATTTGTATTGTTGAATTATTTCTAAAACATTAGGACCTTCTTTGTTCATTTTTGACCCGTTTATCACATGGAACTACTTTTTGGGTGTAGTGATATGGACACAAAATACATACTGTAGTTCCCTGGGATAGAAAATTCAAAAATGAATGAAGGATGTGCTAATATTTTAGAAATAGGTGAACAATACAAAGGAAGTTAGTGTTTTGGATTCATTTACTTTACTGCATGGACACCAGTGACCTCCACAAAAAATGACCAGAACTACTTCATATTTCACCAAAACCAGAGCGATCAATTAATACAGTTGACACCACCTATTAATAAAGTATTTCAGAGAGTTGAACAAAAAAATGAACTATCCCTTTAAAACTGATTTCACTACCAAACTTCCACCTGCAGAAAGCAGGAACCTCTTCAGCTTAGTCCATAGCATAGCTATGGTCCTTTCAGTCCCTTGCTGACACGGCAAACAATATTATTAAAGATGGAGATGATTTTTTTTTCTACCCTAAAACATGATAATCAAGTATTATTGTTATATGAAGAGTAAGATTTTTTTCCCCCAAAAAGTGTACAGTGTTTGTTAAACGGTCATTTTATGATTCCATCCTACCAGTTCATTAAGTATGCCTGGTTTGCCTGGTGGGTGGTGATGGGTGGAGATCCACCTGAACTGAAGCCACGCCCACAGCTTTAGTTGCATTTTAGCTGCAGAAACACCCATGTCACTGCACTGGTCAGTGTGCACGTAGATACACACAAGGTTTAAGTAAATTATAAAAGCTGGGGTCAGTCACTGTCTTGGCAGTTGGAGAGAGAGAGAGGGGCAGAGAGAGAGAGGTGAGATAGGATGGCTGCTCTGAACATGATTTGTTGTTCCAGGTGGTCTCTAGCTAATTTGTTTAACCGGATGTAACTCTTGAGAATGTAAAAATGAAACCAATCATTTTTACGCTTAGTTAAATTCATCATGTGAATTAGTCTTAATCTACACAACTAGAAGATTAATGGTCATGGACAGAATCAAAGGAAATCTTTAGTTTGGGGGGTCTGTGGGGCTAAAATATCCTCAAATGGTGGTCCGTGGCTCAAATGCTGAATAAATGGTGGGCCCTTGGATGAAAAACGTTGAAAACCACTGCTGCATATTACAGAGCAGACGGCAAAACAACAGCAGAGCATTATGGGATTTGTAGTATTAGCGGTGAATGCAGTGTTAAAGCGGTGCCACGGCTGTATAATACCGGTGGGATGCTCTAATGTTAATTTGATGTTGCCTCAAGGGCCAAAGGAAATTACACAGCGGGCCAAATTTGGCCCGCGGGCCAGAGTTTGACACCTATGAACTAAGCTGATGTCCTTAAAGGTAGGGTAAGTGATTTGAAATTCATGGTGTAGTACCAGCCTATTGCACTAGGGGCGCCCAAGAGTAGCTACACTATGTGAACCTGCTGCTCCATCCTGATTGGAGGAGAATTCACCCACCACCTGGGGAACTTTTATTAGCTCCTCTGCTAACGTGGGGGAGGGGGAAACTCCATATATGGTTTCCACACCTTATAATAGAGCATTTTAACAGAAAAAAAATATTGGGGTGATATCTGACAAAAGTGAAATCAACAATGCATGAAGGATGTGCTAATATTTTAGAAATAGGTCAACAATACAAAGGAAGTTAGGGTTTTGGATTCATTTACTTTACTGTGTGGGCCCCAGTGACCTCCACAAAAAATGACCAGAACTACTTCATATTTCACCAAAACCAGAGTAGAACTCTCACCACAGGATTCTGGGCATCAATTAATACAGTTGACACCACCTATTAATGAAGTATTTCAGAGAGTTGAACTTAAAAAAGAAGAAGAAAAAAAAACAACAACAACAACAACAACTGAACTATCCCTTTAAAACTGATTCACTACCAAACTTCCACCTGCAGAAAGCAGAAACCTCTTCAGCTTAGCCCAGAGCATAGCTATGCTCCTTTCAGTCCCTTGCTGACACGGCAAACAATATTATTAAAGATGGAGTGCCATGACTTTTTTCTACCCTAAAACATAATTATGAGTATTATTGTTATATGAAGAGTAAGATTTATTTTCCCAAAAAAGTGTACAGTGTTTGTTAAACTGTCATTTTATGATTATACCCTACCAGTTCATTAAGTATGCCTGGTTTGCCTGGTGGGTGGTGATGGGTGGAGATCCACCTGAACTGAAGCCACACCCACAGCTTTAGTTGCATTTTAGCTGCAGAAACACCCATGTCACTGCACTGGTCAGTGTGCACGTAGATACACACAAGGTTTAAGTAAATTATAAAAGCTGGGGTCAGTCACTGTCTTGGCAGTTGGAGAGAGAGAGAGGGGCAGAGAGAGAGAGGTGAGATAGGATGGCTGCTCTGAACATGATTTGTTGTTCCAGGTGGTCTCTAGCTAATTTGTTTAACCGGATGTAACTCTTGAGAATGTAAAAATGAAACCAATCATTTTTTACGCTTAGTTAAATTCATCATGTGAATTAGTCTTAATCTACACAACTAGAAGATTAATGGTCATGGACAGAATCAAAGGAAATCTTTAGTTTGGGGGGTCTGTGGGGCTAAAATATCCTCAAATGGTGGTCCGTGGCTCAAATGCTGAATAAATGGTGGGCCCTGGGATGAAAAACGTTGAAAACCACTGCTGCATATTACAGAGCAGACGGCAAAACAACAGCAGAGCATTATGGGATTTGTAGTATTAGCGGTGAATGCAGTGTTACAGCGGTGCCACGGCTGTATAATACCGGTGGGATGCTCTAATGTTAATTTGATGTTGCCTCAAGGGCCAAAGGAAATTACACAGCGGGCCAAATTTGGCCCGCGGGCCAGAGTTTGACACCTATGAACTAAGCTGATGTCCTTAAAGGTAGGGTAAGTGATTTGAAATTCATGGTGTAGTACCAGCCTATTGCACTAGGGGCGCCCAAGAGTAGCTACACTATGTGAACCTGCTGCTCCATCCTGATTGGAGGAGAATTCACCCACCACCTGGGGAACTTTTATTAGCTCCTCTGCTAACGTGGGGGAGGGGGAAACTCCATATATGGTTTCCACACCTTATAATAGAGCATTTTAACAGAAAAAAAATATTGGGGTGATATCTGACAAAAGTGAAATCAACAATGCATGAAGGATGTGCTAATATTTTAGAAATAGGTCAACAATACAAAGGAAGTTAGGGTTTTGGATTCATTTACTTTACTGTGTGGGCCCCAGTGACCTCCACAAAAAATGACCAGAACTACTTCATATTTCACCAAAACCAGAGTAGAACTCTCACCACAGGATTCTGGGCATCAATTAATACAGTTGACACCACCTATTAATGAAGTATTTCAGAGAGTTGAACTTAAAAAAGAAGAAGAAAAAAAAAAAAACAACAACAACAACAACTGAACTATCCCTTTAAAACTGATTCACTACCAAACTTCCACCTGCAGAAAGCAGGAACCTCTTCAGCTTAGTCCATAGCATAGCTATGGGCCTTTCAGTCCCTTGCTGACACGGCAAACAATATTATTAAAGATGGAGATGATTCTTTTTTCTACCCTAAAACATGATTATCGAGTATTATTGTTATATGAAGAGTAAGATTTTTTTCCCCCAAAAAGTGTAGTGTTTGTTAAACTGTCATTTTATGATTCCACCCTACCAGTTCATTAAGTACGCCTGGTTTGCCTGGTGGGTGGTGATGGGTGGAGATCCACCTGAACTGAAGCCACACCCACAGCTTTAGTTGCATTTTAGCTGCAGAAACACCCATGTCACTGCACTGGTCAGTGTGCACGTAGATACACACAAGGTTTAAGTAAATTATAAAAGCTGGGGTCAGTCACTGTCTTGGCAGTTGGAGAGAGAGAGAGGGGCAGAGAGAGAGAGGTGAGATAGGATGGCTGCTCTGAACATGATTTGGTGTAACTAAGCCAGCGGTGTCAAACTCAAATACAGAGTGGGCCAAAATTTAGGTTCCAGGTGGTCTCCAGCTAAGTTGTTTAACCGGATGTAACTCTTGAGAATGTAAAAATGAAACCAATCATTTTTACGCTTAGTTAAATTCATCATGTGAATTAGTCTTAATCTACACAACTAGAAGATTAATGGTCATGGACAGAATCAAAGGAAATCTTTAGTTTGGGGGGTCTGTGGGGCTAAAATATCCTCAAATGGTGGTCCGTGGCTCAAATGCTGAATAAATGGTGGGCCCTGGGATGAAAAACGTTGAAAACCACTGCTGTATATTACAGAGCAGACGGCAAAACAACAGCAGAGCATTATGGGATTTGTAGTATTAGTGGTGAATGCAGTGTTACAGCGGTGCCACGGCTGTATAATACCGCTGGGCTGCTCTAATGTTAATTTGATGTTGCCTCAAGGGCCAAAGGAAATTACACAGCGGGCCAAATTTGGCCCGCGGGCCAGAGTTTGACACCTATGAACTAAGCTGATGTCCTTAAAGGTAGGGTAAGTGATTTGAAATTCATGGTGTAGTACCAGCCTGGTGCACTAGGGGCGTCCAACAGTATCTACACTATGTGAACCTGCTGCTCGATCCTGATTGGAGGAGAATTCACCAACCACCTGGGTAACTTTTATTAGCTCCTCTGCTAACGTGGGGGAGGGGGAAACTCCATATATGGTTTCCACACCTTATAGAGCATTTTAACAGAAAAAAAATATATATTTTTGGGGTGATATCTGACAAAAGTGAAATCACTTCCCCTACCTTTAAATAAAATGACAGAGGACTTGCCTGGACTCTTCTTCACTCCACACACAGGGTTAAAAGTACTCCTAGACTACAATGAAAGTACAACATTATGATGCCTAGCTAGCCAACATGATATGGCATTAAGCTAGACAACACTAACTAGGCACAGGTGGACAAAAGACAAATCAACACAGGGATTGGCTGGGGAACTAAAGGGTCACAGGTGGAAACACTGGCAATCACAGGACTAGTTAGACAAGACAGGTACAGAACTACAGAGGTAGACAGGAAGGCACAAAAACTACTACAAAATAAAGGTACACAATGCAAGAACAACACTCACTGGACAAAGGAACAAAATACTACAAAAACACAAGGAAACAGTTGGTAAAACAGTAACATTGCCAAAACAGGGTATGCAAAACAACACAGGCCTGAAAGGTGACTGTTGTCGGTGTCCAACCAAAACGATTTAACTCATAGCACTCTGCATATGGCAGAAATGTATTCAGCACATAAATAATCATCTAGAAACAACACAAGTACAATTTATCACATTTCCAGTTTTAGTGATTAATTATTGTAATCATTAAGTTTCCGACAGAATGGTGACATTTGGCAGAAATGAATTCAGCACATAAAAACAACACATTATGTACAAGTGGAGTGGTTCATGGTGTCAAATGCACATGCAAAAGCATGCACACACACACACACACACACACACACACACACACACACACACACACACACACACACACACACACACACACACACACACACACACACACACACACACACACACACACACACACACACACACACACCCTGCCGTGCCGAGAGCAGAGTTACGCAACTCCCCACAACGACTGACAGACTGAAACTGCACCACTGATCGATTTGATATGTTTATCTGTGATTTTGCAAGATGTCAATCAGTACTATTTCTGTTTTCCTGCGTAATGCCCATGGCTGCTGCCTGCTAGTGTGGACATACCTGTAGATCTACAGCAGTGGTTTTCAAACGTTTTCATACCAGGGCCCACTATTTAGAATTTCAGCCACGGAGGACTACCATTTGATGACATTTTAGCCCCACAGACCCCAAAACTAAAGATTTATTTTGCCTTTGTCCACAATTCCAGGCTGGATTTGGGGAAACCAAGCAAACAGATCAAAATAACCATTAATCTTCTACATTCTCTAGTTGTGTACAGGGAAGGATTATCCAACGGGCACGTTGGGCCCAGGCCCAGGGCCCCTGAGCTAGGGGGGCCCATGAGCTTGAATGTCCGCGTGATCGCTAATAGGTACAAGCTCAGGACCCACCCAAAAAAGGGATAAAAGTGATAATAATGGTGCACACTGTCCTTATTAACAATGGATTTACTAAATTTGTGTCACTAAAAAAGACCCAAAAGTCCTAAACCATCACGCGCCTTGCCGAGCAGAAAGATCCTCCGGTGTAGGGGTCCTTTGGTTGGTGGTGGCCCAGGGGCCCTTCATTTCATAATCCACCTATGGTTGTGTAGACATGGGGCTAATTCACATGATGAATATTTTAACTCTTGAGAGTTTTTTCCACTCTCAAAGAGTTACAGTACGTCTGGTTAACCAACTTTCCATCATTTAGCCTGGGGACCGCCTGGAATCCTCTCAGGGACCACCGGTGGTCCCCGGACCACCTGTTGAAAACCCCTCATCTATTCTACAGTATAGCCAGGCTATTTCAGTAAGCTGTTATGGTTGATTGTTTACTAGTAAAGTCTAATCCAATCTAATCCAAATGATGCCCGTTTAAAGAACATGGAATCAAAATCAGAACTCTTAAAGGGATAGTTCAGGTTTTTTGGAGTTAAGTTGTATGAAATACTGTCCATTAATATAATGGTGTCAACTGTATAAATTGATGTCCAGAATCCCGTGGTGAGAGTTCTGCTCTGGTTTCAAGCATTAACTAGCTTTAACTATTAAAAAATAGCAGATCTACAAGCTCATATCGCGCCACCGAGTGGCGCGATACGAGCTTGTAGGTCTGCTATTTTTGGAAAATCCTTAAAACATATGGTGCAAATCTTTGAGTATTATTTTCTGTCGGAGCAAAACGTTATTAACTCCAATCTTTGTTTCTGGGAGGTCGCTCTATGGGATATTTTCAGATCAGGGGGGTCCTCCACAGCCTGCCAAACACAGACAATTCTAGGGGTCCTTGGCATGAAATATTTTGAGCATCACTGACACCGAAATATCGCTTTTTCAGAAAAACTAGAATCTAGTGCTAGAAACTATAATCTAGGTCCAGAAACTAGATTCTAGTGTCAGAAAGCTAGTACAATCTAATGCCAGGACAAAAATTGGGTTAAGTAGTTCTAGTCATTTTGTAGAGGTCACAGGGGCCATGCAGTAAAAGTAAATTAATCCAAAACACAAATTTGTATTGTTGAATTATTTCTAAAATATTAGCACATCCATCAATCATTTTCGACCCCTCTATCACATGGAACTACTTTTTGGGCGTAGTGATATGAACACAAAATACAGTTCCCTGTGGCAAAAATGAATGAAGAATAGTAGGTCCACATATACAAATTATGTTTGTTTTTTGGGATTAATTTACTTTTATTGCGTGACCCCAGTGACCTCCACAAAATGACCGGAACTACTTGATATTCCACCAAAAACAGAGCAGAACTCCCACCACGGGACTCTGGACTTCAATTAATACAGTTGACAGCATTATGTTATTGGCAAGTATTTCATACAACTTAGCTTCGACACCCAGGCTTTCATTTTCGACCGCGTTGCGCGAAAACGGAAAGCCTGGACTCAGTGTGGGCGTGGCTCCAAATGATGTGACGTATCACAGCAGTGGAGGGGCGCTAGGGGGAGGGGCCAGGGATGACGGCACCCCGCTAGGCCAAAATCATTCCAGGTTAGGCCAGGCTACAGAGAATAATTTACTCTTATAACGCATCGTCAGAGATTGCAAATTTAAATATGCAAATTTGGCATTATTTGGGAAGATATGCAACAACATGAAAACATGAATGGTCACAATACTGTTCATTAACACAGTTAGACCTGACACTGTATAGATCCTACATACAGGGAATGTCGAACTCACATACACAGCGGGCCGAAACAGAACAATTGGTACAATTGGAGGGCCTGACTGTGTTTCAACACATGGTCACCGATTTGCTTAAAAAATGAATGCCCCTCAGTAGCAAGATGAACTCAATTTTAACCATGACAGATTGTTCAAAAACAACCCATCTTTTTTCTGGCGACTGATATTGTCCTCCTAATACATGAGAGGAATACGTGGAATTTCATTTACAGTTTTCATTTATTTATAAAATATTGTTTTGGAAAATGGCCTGCATATTTGGGCATGCCCACCCAAATGAATAAAACAAAAATAAATGAAAACTGTGAATGAAATTCCACAGCCTTCTCGCGTATTAGGACGACAATATCAGTCACCAGAAAAAAAAGATGGGTTGTTTTGGAATAATCTGTCATGGTTAAAATGGAATTTTAAGTTACTACGTATAATGGGTTTGTATAGGAACGGGGAGAATAGACTAAAATGAAATATCTAAATACTGAATGGAGTAATTTATAAACTGTCTGGTGTGTTCATGTGAGACTGAGTAGACCATAAAATGACCAAAAGTTTTTTTTTTTTTTTTTAAATCTCCCACCCTATTGACACTCGTCAGGAATACTCAGCACATGCGCTAGCTGATCACGGCGCTGAAAGACCGTTAGAGAGAGCTGAGGTGAAACTCCCTCCTTACTGGTCTACCAACATGTGCACTTAAGCTGCTCCAATTGATCCAAAATGCTGCGGCCCGCTTGGTCTTTAACCGTAGAGTTATAAATATAGAGAGCGGACTGGAGCGATAGCCCCGCCCCCTTGCCGTTCATTTCAATACAAGTTGCTCAGTGGCGTTTTGAAGCACCCGGAAGACTGCCGGAAGTTCCCATTGGAATAACATTGTAGACAACTTCCGGACACCAAATTTTGGTGTCCACATGTGTGCCGCCATGACACCTGTGACGTCATGAAGCCCGTTCACTTCCATTATAGGGCTGCACTTCCACTTTTCCCCACCAGGGCCCGTTGCTTCAAGCCTGGAGGCGCTGTCGGTGGATGTGTCTTTAACCAGCCAAAATTCTCACATGTCACTCCTCTCTCTCCATTGGCTCCTGGTCGTTGCCCCTCCCCCCTCTCTTCTCCTTCCATTGGTTCCCGGTCGCTGCCCCTCCCCTTCTCCTCGCCTTCCATTGGCTCACGGTCGCTGCCCCTCCCCCTTCTCCTCTCCCTCTATTGGCTCCCGGTCGCTGCCCCTCCCCCTTCTCCTTTCCTTCCATTGGCTCGCAGTCACTGCCCCTCCCCCTTCTCCTCTCCTGCCATTGGCTCCCGGTCGCTGCCCCTCCCCCTTCTCCTCTCCCTCCATTGGCTCCCGGTCGCTGCCCCTCCCCCTTCTCCTCTCCTTCCATTGGCTCCCGGTCGCTGCCCCTCCCCCTTCTCCTCTCCTGCCATTGGCTCCCGGTCGCTGCCCCTCCCCTTCTCCTCTCCCTCCATTGGCTCCCGGTCGCTGCCCCTCCCCCTTCTCCTCTCCTTCCATTGGCTCCCGGTCGCTGCCCCTCCCCCTTCTCCTCTCCCTCCATTGGCTTCCGGTCGCTGCCCCTCCCCCTTCTCCTCTCCCTCCATTGGCTCCCGGTCGCTGCCCCTCCCCCTTCTCCTCTCCCTTCATTGGCTCCCGGTCGCTGCCCCTCCCCCTTCTCCTCTCCATCCATTGGCTCCCGGTCGCTGCCCCTCCCCCTTCTCCTCTCCATCCATTGGTTCCCGGTCGCTGCCCCTCCCCGTTCTCCTCTCCCTCCATTGGCTACCGGTCGCTGCCCCTCCCCCTTCTCCTCTCCCTCCATTGGCTACCGGTCGCTGCCCCTCCCCCTTCTCCTCTCCCTCCATTGGCTACCGGTCGCTGCCCCTCCCCCTTCTCCTCTCCCTCCATTGGCTCCCGGCCGCTGCCCCTCCCCCTTCTTCTCTCCCTCCATTGGCTCCCGGTCGCTGCCCCTCCCCTTCTCCTCTCCTTCCATTGGCTCCCGGTCGCTGCCCCTCCCCCTTCTCCTCTCCCTCCATTGGCTCCCGGTCGCTGCCCCTCCCCCTTCTCCTCTCCCTCCATTGGCTCCTGGTCGCTGCCCCTCCCCCTTCTCCTCTCCCTCCATTGGCTCCCGGTCGCTGCCCCTCCCCCTTCTCCTCTCCCTCCATTGGCTCCTGGTCGCTGCCCCTCCCCCTTCTCCTCGCCTTCCATAGAGCTGCGCAGTGACGTCACCGCCCCTGTTCCGGAAGTCTTTTCACAATTCATTTTTCTCATAGACTTTTCGAAAATAATTTATATCAAGACGATTACGCCGCGGACAAAGCCAACTCGAGCCGTGATGACACACACAAACTTTTAGGACAATAAAATAATTTCTAAGATGAAAAACGAAACAAAGTGTTGCATCATGCCGTTTTCTACTTCTTCCCAATTATATATTATATGACGATATTGTGTTTGTTGTCATGATTTGTCACGACCTGAGTTGGCTTTGGCCGCGGCGTAATCGTCTTGATATAAATTATTTTCGAAAAGTCTATGAGAAAAATGAATGGGTAAAAGACTTCCGGAACAGGGGTGGTGAAGTCACTGCGCAGCTCTATTGGCTCCCGGTCGCTGCCCCTCCCCCTTCTCCTCTCCCTCGAATGGCTCCCGGTCGCTGCCCCTCCCCCTTCTCCTCTCCCTCCATTGGCTCTCGGTCGCTGCACACACAGAGTTCAAAACTCTCACGCTTGCATTGAAAGCAACCAAAGGTTTGACTCCACCATATCTCACTGGTCTCATAAAACCCTACAAGTCCTCCTATGCACTGCGATCAGCTGACACAGGGAAGCTAACGCTCCACATGCATCATAGGGGAGCTTTAATGGAAACTGATCTCAGGAACAGCTTGTTCCATTTTGGCCTCATAATGATGTCATCAATGCACCGTGCTTTGTATAATTCCTGCTCAGCTTCAGTCTTCCGTTTAATGTCCACTGATTTGCCCCCCGGGCCTTGAGTTTGACATACTGTATGTGTTGTAGAAGAAGAGTTTGGGTTGCTATAGTGATAAGATGATTCCACATGCATGCATGCGCACACACACGCACGCACGCGCGCACGCACACACACGCACGCTGCAAGAATGGGGCATTAGTGCAAACTGTATGTAAATAGAGGTATACATATTACATTTTAAAAATGATCTTTGATGCTTATCAGGTTTTTACCGTATGTGATGCAGTGTTTACTGCAAGTTGAGTTGGAGTTTCCATGGTAGATGGTGACGACGATAAAGACATCCTGTCACAGCGTATCTGATGAATAGATAAACATGTACAGGAAAGTTGTTGCGTCAAACAGCATATTCATACAGACATAAGTGACGACTCGTCTACTTCTGTGACAGTTTGTGACTCCGCTCAGTCTCTGCCAGCCAGACCGTTAGTCCGTCGGCCATCCAGCCAACCCACCAGCCAATTTGTCAGTCAGTCAGCCAGCCAGCCAACCCACCAGCCAGCCAGCCAGCCAGCCAGCCAGCCAGTTTGTCAGTCAGTCAGTCAGTCAGTCAGCCAGTCAGTTCATTCATCAGTCAGCCAGCCAGCCAGCCAACCAACCAGCCAGCCAGCCAGCCAGCCAGCCAGCCAGCCAGCCAGCCAACCCACCAGAAAGTTTGTTCGTCAGTCAGTCAGTCAGTCAGTCAGTCAGTCAGTCAGTCAGTCAGTCAGTCAGTCAGTCAGTCAGCCATCCAGCCAACCCACCAGCCAACCCACCAGCCAGCCATCCAGCCAACCCACCAGCCAACCCACCAGCCAGCCAACCAGCCAACCCACCCACCAGAAAGTTTGTTCGTCTGTCAGTCAGTCCGTCAGTCCGGTCCAGTCCAGTCCAGTCCAGTCCAGTCCAGTCCAGTCCAGTCTCCTGTAAATCCGGTCCAATGGGGCAGATATTAAAGGGTGGAACGGTGCTGCTGTTCCTCCTGTTGTGGTGTTCAGGTAGGAATGGGTTTTAATGCTTGTTGGTTTTAAATGGTTGATTATAGTCTTTTTATCACTCACTGTTTTGGTCCAAATGTTTCTTTGACTTTTTGTTCCATTCTGAGCTGAGCTGTCAGGCTGTCCACAACCTGCTGACAGAACAATAATGACCTGCATTAGAAAGACAATGTTATGTAATGTAATGTGGTCCCTGGAGTGAGTGTGGAACTATAGCGGTCCTCTGGAGTGAGTGTGGAACTATAGCGGTCCTCTGGAGTGAGTGTGGAACTATAGCGGTCTTCTGGAGTGAGTGTGGAACTATAGCGGTCCTCTGCAGTGAGTGTGGAACTATAGCGGTCCTCTGGAGTGAGTGTGGAACTATAGCGGTCCTCTGGAGTGAGTGTGGAACTATAGCGGTCCTCTGGAGTGAGTGTGGAACTATAGCGGTCCTCTGGAGTGAGTGTGGAACTATAGCGGTCCTATGGAGTGAGTGTGGAACTATAGCGGTCCTCTGGAGTGAGTGTGGAACTATAGCGGTCCTCTGGAATGAGTGTAGTGACACAGGGAGTGTGATCACACAGTGGCAATACGTGTGAGAGAGGATTTTTATGTTAGAATTAAATATGAAACCAAAATGCAGTCTATTAAGAGTAAATTAAATGTAAATGTAAACTTCACCTGCACATAATGACACATTTAACTAGAATGCAATTCTGAAATTACAAAGTGTATTTTCCCTGATGATGTTGTAATGGTGACATGGAGGATTAATGGTCACTAATGATGTAATGTTGACATACATCAATCATTCCATTGGCTGATCATGAGCAATGATGATGTAAAACTTTCTTTTACTATGAGAAATGGGGGATATGGTGGTCCTTGAAATTAAAAGCTAAAGCTTTAAAATGTTCTCTTATGGCAGTGGTGCCTAAACAGTCGACTGCAGATGTGCAGAGGGAATAAAAAAGAGAAGTCTGCCTGTCTGCCTGCATGTCTATCTGCCTGTCTGCCTGCATGTCTATCTGCCTGTCTGCCTGCATGTCTGTCTGCCTGTCTGCCTGTCTGATCACGACAGAGGCTGTAGCCACCTGCTACACTCACCTCCCTTTTGACCTCCTTCCACGGGGAAACCCGATCCGGGTCACAGCACCAGTGTAACGCCTGGGATTCGAACTCGGGTCTCCCACGTAAAAGTTCAACATCCTAACCACTAGACCAAAGGGACATCCCCTTGGTCTGGGGGCAGATACTAGACTTTGGAGGCCATCATGACAGAGGCTGTAGCCACCTGCTATATACTGTATGTATGTATACAGTATATGCATGTATGTATGTATATATATATATATATATATATATATATATATATATATATATATATATATATATATATATATATATCAGATACCCGCCGAGCAAGTAGATATTTTGTATTCATTGCATCGGTGGATCACGGATACTACTAGTAGGGCGGGGCGAAGGAAGTTTTACTGAAGTTATGGTTAGGGTTAGGTTAGGTTTAGGCATAAGTTTACTGAGGTTAAGTTTAGGGTTGGGGTTAGGTGTAGGCATAGCCTAGTTTTACTGAGGTTATGTTTAGGGTTTAGGATTAGGCTAGGGTTAGGGTTAGACGGTGCTTTATGCGGTTACTAACCCTAAACAAAACTTCAGTAAAACTATGCTTCGCCCCGCCCTACTAGTAGTATCCGTGATCCACCGATGCAATGAATACAAAATATCTACTTGCCCGGCGGGTATCTGAATATCTGCTATACCGGCACGATTGGATCGTAACATTTCTGTTGATAAGTGTCTATTCAATCGATGGATAGAGGTCGAAGCGGCTGGATGTGCCTATATTAAACAATATCCCCCAAAACATATTGTAATAATTATGCTTATTTTAATAATTATACTAATTTGCATAAATAAAATATTAAAAAACAGCTTTAGGGGATTTTTAATAGATCATGGTAGTACAAACTAGTAGTAACGTTTCATCTTGTTTCAAGTAAAGTATTTTAAACACAAGCACAAGTCTCTTAAACAATGGTCTATATTTAAGCATTACATTTTAAGCACTGCTTTTGAATTAGCCTAAGCATCTTTTAAATTATCAGTGGCTTAAACAATCTATTTAAACTTATTTTAAACAATTGTGTTAAATGACGAATGCTTAATGAATGCTAATTAAACATCTTTTAAATCAACTTGAAGCTAGTATTTAAAAATGACTTATAATCAAATTTAGTTAAATGACTTAAGCACTTTAAGTTGGATAAATACTTAAGTAGCTGTAAAGCTTGTAGATAAACCTCAAATATCAGACATTTATGTCCCGTTTAACTTTTGTACATTTTGTGGTTTTAAACCTTTTTAATTAAACGATTTTAACCTGAATTAAGATTAGACTTTAATAAATTTAGACTTTAATCCAAGTGGACACTCATCATGTAGAAAGAAATGTAACTTTTGAGCTTGTAGATATGCTATAATTTTAAACATTTAAATAATCAACTTCCACTTTTTAGTAGCTTCTCAGATAAATTATTTCATAACTAAAATTAAACAATTGTAATATTAAATAATAACAATGAATTGACTCCTCTAAACTTCCAATTCAAACCAAACAGTATTGCATTGTGTTCTATTTTATCTATATGACAATTCAAACCGCAGTAGTTACATTAATTAAACATAGCCAGGCTTTAAACATCAAGTAGTATAGCAAGCATAATAAAACAAAACAAACAATAATTACTGGCGTCTTTGAAGGTAGAATTAGGAGTAGAGTCGACTTTGTCTTCCACTGGTTTCTTCCACTGTTTGTTTGAAAGTCTCAACCAGCAGCTTTTCCAGCTGTCCCAGCTCAGCCAAACAGCACCAGCAGCCATGTTGCTGGTGCATTCTGGGAGACGTAGTCTTTGGTCCGATGTAGTTGCTGTCCTGCTTTGACCATAATGTGCACATTATGGCCGATGGGCCATAATGTGCTTTACCATAATGTGGGCCATAATGTGCTTTACCATAATGTGGGCCATAATGTGCTTTACCATAATGTGGGCCATAATGTGCTTTACCATAATGTGGGCCATAAGGTGCTTTACCATAATGTGGGCCATAAGGTGCTTTACCATAATGTGGGCCATAATGTCCTTTACCATAATGTGGGCCATATATATGCTTTACTGAGTTCAGACTTGACAATATGCCAACGTTATTTATAAGATTTAGAACACCTTCCTGGGGGTCATTAGGTGTTTAATGTGTGGTTTTAGATGTTTTAGATGTTAGCAGTGAGTAGGGTTGCCAACTCTGAGATCTTGGAATAAGGAACACTTCTACGACCATGCGGCGAAGCAGCGCGGTTATTAGGTTAGTTAAGTCTGCGGTTTTCTGGTGGAGCTGTTGCCCCTGTGACCCAACTACGGATAAGCGGTTGAAGGTGGAGGGATGATTTCACATACCATATTAACCTTTGGGATCAGTTAAGGCCTGTTTACTGTGGTCAGTAAGGAAGAATAGGCCGGTAGGCCTATTGTGCTGTATAAATGTTAATTAATTATGAACAAGTAGTCCATTGTCTTTATAACATTAAGAATCCCGATTTTAAAGACGTTTTTTTTTTGCCCTTTTAAAGGGCAAAATTTGTATTGAATACGCACACATTTATTAGACTAATAACTACTAATAAACCGTCAACCATATTAGCCTACTGAAATAGCTTGGCTATAGGCATATACCCACATCAGCAGCTTTAATTATTATTATTTAAAAAAAGACTGAGACTATGACAGTTGTTGTGGGGGATTTGCATAACTCTCATACTATGGCTGTGGGAGTTTGCGGAACTCTCTTACTCTATGGCTCTGGGAGTTTGCGGAACTCTCTTACTCTATGGCTCTGGGCACGGCAGGATTGGCACACAGAGTAGCAGCGCTACCAGCGCACCGCGCACACACACATGCAGATCTGCAGCCACGGGGAGGTTTTGGTTTGTTGTTTGGTTGTTGTTGGTTTCTGCTCGTGAGGAGTCCTGTGTGCACTCGCCACAGAGCAATTGTGCTGTCTTACATATATATCCTGCTTTATTTTGTTCACTACTGTTAAATTCATTGTTGATGTACGGATCAAACCGCGTTCCGTATCGATTCAATACGGAACCCATCATTTAGTGTTCAATTAAGGAACGATTCCGTATTATACGGAACGGTTGGCAACCCTAGCAGTGAGTCCAGTGTCTCTGACACTACTTCCTGGACTACAAGACACAACATACATGAGGAGAAGAGGAGCATTATGGGAATTGTAGTCCAGGAGTGGAGGTAAATGACATCAGAGACACTGGGCTCTAAAATATCTAAAACCACATATTACACATATAGTATATAAAGACCCCATGAAAGTGTTCTAAATCTTCTAAATGTCATTAACATGACAACAAAGCAAAAAAATGTGAAATGTCCCTTTAACAGTGTGTATAATACCCCTGCAAGACCTGGATATATTTAGACTTGCAGAAAGAGATTTCTACCTTCTACTACGCGGACTTTACAGAGTTAACAAACTATGGGGCACAGGTCTCCACCGTCCGGCTCAGCTATGAGATTTATGACGTCATCATGACATCATCCTATGCACGGACATGATGGCGGACAGACACGGGCGGAATGACGGGGTACGATCCATAGTCACCACCTTACGGTGGTGACTATGGATCGTACGGACATGATGGCGGACAGACACGGGCGGAATGACGGGGTACGATCCATAGTCACCACCTTACGGTGGAGACAATGATGTTGAAATGATGTAATTATTACTTGTGTGTTTAGATCCTTCTACTCCAGCTGATCCTGACCCACATCTACAACCTGCTCCTCCCACTAGTGAGGTCACTAGTGGTGATCCTGGTGATCTACAACCTGCTCCTCCCACTAGTGAGGTCACTAGTGGTGATCTACAACCTGCTCCTCCCACTAGTGAGGTCACTAGTGGTGATCCTGGTGATCTACAACCTGCTCCTCCCACTAGTGAGGTCACTAGTGGTGATCCTGGTGATCTACAACCTGCTCCTCCCACTAGTGAGGTCACTAGTGGTGATCCTGGTGATCTACAACCTGCTCCTCCCACTAGTGAGGTCACTAGTGGTGATGCTACTGGAGAAGACACTAGTAAGTGATGTTTTATTAATACTAACTTTATCCTCATAGTGGTGAGAGAACATGTTTTAAAAATAGAATATAGACCCCTGCCTCTTATTTCACTAGCTATATCACAATGTCAGCGCTGCGATCAAGTGGAAGGAGTTTGGAGAGGATTCATCCACCCAGAAAATCATATATTTGTTGCAATAAATGGTTACATTTTTAGAGCTGTCATGCGATTCAAATATTTAATCTCGAGTAATCGCACGATTGCCCATAGTTAATCTTTGATTTATTGCAATTTAATCACATATTTTTATATCGGCTCTGAAAGTACCTTAAATGGGTGTTTTTCAAGATTTGTCATATTAAGGTCCATTATGTATTCTACATTTGAGCCCAGAGAACACCATTTGATGACATTTATTCAGACTTCCAGACCTAAATAAAGAATTTGTCCACAATGCCAAGCTGTATCGATGTTGGTACCATCTTACATTCTCTAATTGTGTAGACTTATTTTAAATTACCCTAAGTAATGCAAATGTTGAACTGAACCAAATGGACCCAATTGCCTTTTGTTTTTACAGCGAGTTACCGGTAATTACACACTAAATAAATCAATCAACTCATGGCTGAGTCAACTCACTGACAGCCTTATTTTCTTGCATTTGCGGCGCCCCCTATGGATGTAAATGTGTTTTGATGCGTGTTGAAGCCATCACTCTGACATGTGATTCAAAATTGGCTCAGATTGGATGTTTGGTTGATGATTTGTGGTATTTGTTGTAAAACAGGCCAGATCCACCATCTTAAAGGTAGGGTAAGTGATTTGAAATTCATGGTGTAGTACCAGCCTGGTGCACTACGGGTGTAGTACCAGCCTGGTGCACTACGGGTGTAGTACCAGCCTGGTGCACTACGGGTGTAGTACCAGCCTGGTGCACTACGGGTGTAGTACCAGCCTGGTGCACTAGGGGCCCCCAAGAGTAGCTACACTATGTGAACCTGCTGCTCCATCCTGATTGGAGGAGAATTCACCTCTTGAGAGTGTAAAAAATTTTACACTCTCAACTTGCGGCTCCATTTGGTTTCATTTTTACACAAGAGTTACATCTGGTTAAACAACTTAGCTGGAGACCACCTGGAACCCTCTCAAGGACCACTGGTGGTCCCCGGACCACCTGTTGAAAACCCTTGATCTAAACCAATCACAGGCAACAGACATTCTGATTGGCCATGATGATGCACGGATGCCCCTTACTTCACATGGGTGTGATTTGAGAGAGGGGGGGGTCTATTTATATTATATAATAATGTAACATTGATATTAAATAGTTTAGTTTTACAGGGTGATTATTTTTAAAAGTAAACCAACTCAGATGTAATGTCTCACTTCCTCCAGAGGTGGAGCCCTTCCTCATCGTAGCTGACCACAGCAGGCTGTTGAAGATCAGCTTGAACGGCTCCAAAACACAGATCTATAAGGTGAAAAACATTTAGACGTCACATAACACATCCTAATCCAACAGGTAAAACCATTTAGACGTCACATAACAGCACATCCAATGGAATCCTACACAATATTCTGCACACACACCATAGCACATTTTGATTAAGGTTTTAGTCATATTGTATCCTCACTAGTCTTGGGCGGTATTGATTTTTTAATATCGGTATTGATAACGTGTTAATTAGCTCGATATTCGATATTACCGGTATTGACCACTAGATGACAATGGTGTGCAATCAGAGTCGGACAGTTCCACCAGTGACCTAGTTCTCAGAATTGCGACATTGAGGGGTCAGAAACTGAGTGCTCTGTTATTCAAGCAGCCTAAATAGGGAACAAACTGGAGTTGGAAATATATTGTTTCCAAAAACCCTAGCCCAAATAAGGGCTATTTTAGGCATGTGTGTAACATGAAAATTGTTTGTATAGTTACAATTAAAAATCTCATTGCTCATATTTTAATAGAATACAGTATAATGTCGGTATTTGACGATATTCGGTATTCGATATTTTTTATAGACCCAACGATATTACAAGGGCGAAACTTTGCCTTTGACATTGGTGGGGTCCTAAAGTTTCGCCCTTGGCAGTGACATCCCATGAGCATTCACTTTATGCACTCAAAGACAGAAATGAACCATCATCAGCCTATCATTGTTTATAATGGTAAATTACAGGACAACTTTGCCAACTACTAAATCATCATTCAGCTTCACCTGTGACTCTTTCTCTCCATTGCCGTCTGACTGTGTTGTAGTGTGGAGTTGTGGTGTTGGATCTGTCACCTGGACAACATAATGGGCCATGAATGCCAGTTGATTTAAAAATGGATAGGTTAGCTATGGATAGCTTTTTTTTTGTCTGACTGTCACTATGCTAACACCCACGTTTTACGAAGGCACCCTCGTAAATGATGAATCTGTCTCATGTTATGTATGATGAGGAGTGATTGTGTCACTGTCACAAAATTTCTATCATTAGTAGGACCTGTGCCTATCGATTTGACAGCCATCATTGGATGATTTTCAACTACAGTCTCTGCAGTTAGTCGTGCGTGTCATCATAAACAACTTGTCTTGATTCATTGATTTAGCAGGGCACGATTTTGCCCTGCTAACGTGATGTGTTGCAAACGTGATTTCATTATCGAGTGATAGTGTGACTTACAGATTTCTTTGGAAAAAAAAGGCCCGTATGTCCACTTCTCTCTCGCGTTTGACAGTCATGTGCCCACGTTGCACCATAAGGCCTTACACGGAGAAATACGAGTTTTTCCCCACGTCTCAGCGCCGTAATGAATGAATGGCCCGATCCAGTCATACCACGCATGGATAGACGCTAGAGACCCTATAATGTTCGTGTCCCAGCGCAACGACACAGCCCCCAGCCGTAGCACTCCCCTGGCTTCAATACAAAGTCAATGGATGGCGTGGGGACACATCCGCACACCCCGACTCACGGCATGTTAGTAGTGTCGGTCCCATGCAATGTTTTGGTAAAGGGACTATTTAAGCAAAAAAAAAAAAAAAAAGATGGATCTACAGAGAAACAATTTGGCGCTCCGCTACAAAGGTAATCATTAAGCATATAAATAGACGGAGCCCTTTCTTCGCTGCAATGTGAATGAGACGGGTTTTTTTTTTCAGACCCCACCAATATTATTGGTGGGGTCCAAACAATAATCCCTGGATATTGGTGGGGTCCGGACCCCTGGGACCACCCCAAAGTTACGCCCATGTATCCAACGATATTACTCGGTAATACCGGTATATTGCCCAAGACTATATTGCAGTCATTTAACTGTTTTATAAAGGGTTACGACCCTTTAAAAAAAACATCACAGCCTGGGTCGTAAAAATATCTTGCTGTCTATTAGTTTGCTTAGTTGTTAGTTATTTTGCGGTGAATAAAGGTTGTTGATAACGCTGACAGACTTCAGTGTTTTTGACCTGCTGGAATGTATTCCTGTCTGAGAATAAAACAACTGCTGTGTTGTGACAGATCCAGGGAGGGGCAGGGACTCGGGCTCTGGACTTTGACTACCAGCAGCAGATGATCTATTGGATAGAACGGAGACCCTCCAGGATCCTCCGCATGCACATCAGTGTCAGAGACGTCCAGGTCAGTGTGACAATGACCATGAGGATGCAACCAAATGAACAATAACTGATATTAGTAATGTGAAAACTTTGTGATGTCAGTGTTAAATATCAACCAGAGGCTGCCTGGTGGCTCAGTCACTTAAAGTGTAATGTTTCACAAACAGTGGGGCGCGGCCCGTCTGTGGGTTTTCATGGGTCACCAGTAAATGTAATATGTTACTGTAATATTATTACAGCACGGCACTGAGTGACAAGATAGGAGCTTGTAGATCTGCTAGCTTATAACAATCATGGAATTGTGGTGCAAATATATTTTTAAACTAAAATCTTTGCCTATTGGGCAGTGTGTTTGGGGGGGTCATGTCTATGTTCCCTCAGCTCTAAGTTCCCTCAGCTCTATGTTCCCTCAGCTCTATGTTCCCTCAGCTCTATGTTCCCTCAGCTCTATGTTCCCTCAGCTCTATGTTCCCTCATGCAGCTTATGCACATGAAGGCAACTTTAATGTGATGTGGAGTCGTGATCAAGTCTTTCCACGACCCCTGGGGGGTCGCGATTAATTTTTGTCCCCAGATGATGATGATCTCTCTAGGTCGTCCTCAGACGAGCCCTCCATCGTCGCTTCCAGTCCTCCCGGTTCTCCATACTTGGATGATTATTATTAATAATAATTTAGTGCCTCCATTACATAGCTATGTGTGCACCTTTGTACGTCATTTCTCTGATCTGATCGGATTAATCAGCAAAATTAAACCAATTAACTTGTTGTTTTCAACATGAAAAGGTTTGAAAAAGTTTCCACAAAAGTTTCCACAATTCCATTCAAAAACCTAAACTTTCATTAATTATAGATTCAGTGCACACAATGTAAATGATTTCAAGCATTTGTTTATTTTTAGTACACAATTTTGGCTTCCAGCTCATAAAACCCACCAAAACAGTATTTCAAAAATTAGAATATTTTACGAGACCACTAAAAAGAAAAATGTTTTAAACAAGAAATGTTGACTATCTGAAAAGTATATTAACAGTTTTCGTGCCGTGGAAATGAATCTACGTCTTTCGTTATCATTATGATTTACAGTAACAACTGATGCCGCTGACGTTAACGCTACTGTACGTGACGTAACTTACCGGCGCCGGTTCAATACGATCCCCATGCTAACAGCAGCTAGCAGCGACCGCATCCACCATTGATAGACAATAACAAAGGACCGACCAAACCGGAACCGGAAGTGTGTGTCGCCAACTAACTTGTCCGTGGGGAAACATGGACCGAAATATGAAATATGAGTTTTTGATGAAAAAAACTGGCACTGGCTACCTCCAAAAATATGAAAAAGGGCTGGCACGGAGAGTGTTAATGTATACAGTTAAACAATAGTTGGTCTGGACTACTTCTGAAGGGGGCATGGCATTGAGGTGATCAACGTGTGGCACCGTAGAGGTGTTATGGAAGACCACTTTTGGTTTGATGCCACGATGAGTGAGAACTTTCTCAAACTAAACGAGGATAAAACAGAAGTTCTCATAATTGGCTCCAGTGAGCAGAAAGAATCAATACTAAGCAGACTTGTAGAAAGTAATAGTACAGTAAAGAACTTGGGGGTCTTCATTGACTGCCTTTTTTCACCTTAGAAACATTGCACGAATCAGGGCCTATCTGTCAATGGATGATGCTAAAAGCCTGATCCATGCCTTTGTATTTTTTGACTACTGCAATGCACTTTTTTCTGGTCTCCCCAAGAAAACAACTGACAGATTACAACTAGTCCAAAACGCGGCAGCCAGAGTTTTAACTAAAACTAAGATGAGAGAACATATTACTCCTGTCCTAGCCTCACTACATTGGCTACCGGTTGTGTTTAGAATTGATTTTAAAATTCTTTTACTTGTCTATAAAGCGCTTAATGGTCTTGCACCTTCCTACCTACATGACTGCCTGCCTAAGTATGTCCCAGGCCGTCCCCTCAGGTCTTCCACTGCTGGCCTGCTTGCGGTGCCCAAAACTAAAACTGCCCAACTAAAAAACACGGTGAAGCAGCCTTTTGCTTCTGGACCGACGGCGTGGAACAAACTAAAAAACACGGTGAAGCAGCCTTTTGCTTCTATGGACCGACGGCGTGGAACAAACTAAAAAACACGGTGAAGCAGCCTTTTGCTTCTGGACCGACGGCGTGGAACAAACTAAAAAACACGGTGAAGCAGCCTTTTGCTTCTATGGACCGACGGCGTGGAACAAACTAAAAACACGGTGAAGCAGCCTTTTGCTTCTATGGACCGACGGCGTGGAACAAACTAAAAACACGGTGAAGCAGCCTTTTGCTTCTATGGACCGACGGCGTGGAACAAACTAAAAACACGGTGAAGCAGCCTTTTGCTTCTATGGACCGACGGCGTGGAACAAACTAAAAACACGGTGAAGCAGCCTTTTGCTTCTATGGACCGACGGCGTGGAACAAACTAAAAACACGGTGAAGCAGCCTTTTGCTTCTATGGACCGACGGCGTGGAACAAACTAAAAACACGGTGAAGCAGCCTTTTGCTTCTATGGACCGACGGCGTGGAACAAACTAAAAACACGGTGAAGCAGCCTTTTGCTTCTATGGACCGACGGCGTGGAACAAACTAAAAACACGGTGAAGCAGCCTTTTGCTTCTATGGACCGACGGCGTGGAACAAACTAAAAACACGGTGAAGCAGCCTTTTGCTTCTATGGACCGACTGGAACAAACTAAAAACACGGTGAAGCAGCCTTTTGCTTCTGGACCGACGGCGTGGAACAAACTAAAAACACGGAGAAGCAGCCTTTTGCTTCTATGGACCGACGGCGTGGAACAAACTAAAAACACGGTGAAGCAGCCTTTTGCTTCTATGGACCGACGGCGTGGAACAAACTAAAAACACGGTGAAGCAGCCTTTTGCTTCTATGGACCGACGGCGTGGAACAAACTAAAAACACGGTGAAGCAGCCTTTTGCTTCTATGGACCGACGGCGTGGAACAAACTCCCATTATACATTCGACAGGCAGCCTCTGTAGACATTTTTAAAGCACAGCTCAAGACGTACTTCTATGCACTTGCTTTTAACTGATTCTCCGTGATTTTATATTTTATGATTTTATATTTTATGCCTTATTTCAGGTCCTCACTGTACTGCTTCTTTGATGTTTTGCTATTTTAATGATCTCTTTAATTCATTCCCACTATTTTTTGTCTTCTTCTCTATTGCAATGTAAAGCACTTTGAGCTGCATTTTATGTCATGAAAGGTGCTATACAAATAAAGATTATTATTATTATTAACTGTAAATTAATTTGTATTGTTCAGTCTTATGTCTCACACCATCCTCTTCACAGTACAACCCAGATTCTATGTTGGGTTAAAGTCAGGACAGTTGGCTGTTCAGTTAAGCACAGTAATACCATGGTCAGTACAGCAGTTACTAGTAGTTTTGGCTCTGTGACCCAATAACATGGCCTGGAGACTGGACATGGCAAAACACATGGTTTAGGCCATGATATCTGCTGCAAACTTCAACACAGCCATCTTTTTAGAGTACCTTGTGTTTCGGTATGTTGACAAGCTTCATGGAGATGCTAATTTTCCAGCTTGTTTTGGTACCTGCCCACAGAGCCAAAACTACTACTATGAGACATAAGACTGAACAATATAAATGTATTTACATTCATTTATAAACGCAAAACTGGGTTTCCATAACACTTCAACAGTGCCACAGGTTGATCACCTCCATGCCACGCCCCATGGATGAAATCATTTGTTCGAAAGTACCCTAGACCAAGTATTAACTGCATACATCAATATACTTTTAAGATAGTCAACATTTCTTGTGTAAAACATATTTTTAGTGTGTGTGTGTGTGTGTGTGTGTGTGTGTGTGTGTGTGTGTGTGTGTGTGTGTGTGTGCGTGCGCGTGTGCGTGTGCGTGTGTGTGTGTGTGTGTGTGTAAGGGATAACACTGTCGAGCCGGTGATTTTTTTCCTAATAACTGACTGACGCGCAGCCGAGGTCAGTTAGTTAGGAAACAAATCACCCGTTCGAAGGGTTTTATCCCGCTTATTACATGGCTTACGTCAGTGGTTTTCAACCAGTGGTCCGAGGACCACCAGTGGTCCTTGAGAGGGTGACGGCAACGGCATGTAAACAACCAAATACGTAGCTAACCAAATGGACCCGCTAACGGTGTGCTGGAACTAAATGTGGAAGCGCACCGTGGATTGATATGAACACAGCTGTTTGCACTTTGGGGACCTTGATTATGCAGCGGTCCAATATAGAGCGGAGCGGTGAATTATAGTGTAATATGTCACCGCTCACATGACCAGAACGCTGGCTTCTGATTGGATCATTCATTCAAGCTATGCAATAATAATAATAATAATCAATCAATCAATCAATCAATCAATCAAACTTTATTACAGACGCATGGTCCATAGACAGTAAAAAAACATACAAACACAAGTACAGACAGAGGCAGACAATGTCTACATAAAACCATAAAATCCAACTGTACAGGCTAACACGCCAATGGTTCCAGTTTGGAAACAAATCTGACTGAGCTCAATACTGGGTTCGTCAGAACTAAAACAATGCTGTTGTCAGAATCTGACAACCTACACATACATCTGTACATTAGGTTCCTCAGCACAGCAGGGCAGGTGGGTACACCAATACAGACAAACATTTCACTTGCACTGCTGCAGCGTGGCACTTTAAGCAGCAGTCTCATAGCATCATTATAAGCCACATTGAGTTTCTGCATACTGCTCTTTTTGTAGCATCTCCACAGATGGGCAGTATACATTGGTGTACAGAAGGTTTTGAATAAAGTGGCCTTCACCTGGGCTGAACACATACTGAACTTACGTACAATCATGTTTGCTTGTGCATATAACATTCTTCGTTGCCGGTAAATGTCCTTATCGTCTGATAGGTCATTTGTTAGGTAATGGCCTAAGTACTTGACCTCATCACGGACCTCAAGGGCCGTACCGGACAGAAAAAAGACTGGGAAAGATAGTTTACCATCTTCCTTTGATCTTACAATCATGATATTGCTCTTTTTAGCATTATATATTAAATCATTTTCTGGGCCATATTGAGAGCAGACCCTCAGTAGTTGCTGAAGGCCAGCGCTATACGGGCACAGGATGACCAGGTCATCCGCATACATCAGGTGGTTGATGACTGTGTTGCCAACCCGACACCCTGTATTACAGCTGTTCAACTGTTTAGAGAGGTCATCCATGTATAAATTAAAAAGCAGGGGGGGATAAAATGCTCCCCTGTCTCACGCCATTTTTTACTGTGAAATGGGACGAGACACAGTTTCCCCATCTAATGCACGTGCGTACCAAAACGCTAATATTCTTATTAAAAATGAAGGAACACCTCTGTTCTGTAACTTAATGAACAGTTTTTCATGATTGACACGATCAAAGGCCTTAGATAAATCAATAAAACTGTAAAAATAGTAGAGTTATTACCATTATATAAGTCTAAAATTTCTTTCAATGCAAAAATACACATATCTGTACCATGCTTGGGTTTAAAACCGAACTGGTTGTCAGATGTCAGGACAAATTTCTCTATTCTATTCAGTATAGTCCTCTCCAGTACCTTAGATAGGATACTGGCCAGGGCTATTGGCCGATAATTATCAGAACTATTCAGCTTGCCAGACTTATCTTTGACAACAGGCACTAGTAACACTGATAAAATAGAGCTAGGTAAAACACCATGTATTAAAAATCCAGTAAAGCACATAGACAGTAGGGGGCAGAGTTTTCTGCCTGCAAATTTCAAATGCTCAGCTGATATTTGGTCCATACCACATGCTTTGTTATCTTTTAAACTGCTGATTGCACCATATATTTCTTGTGGGGAAATAGTAATATCCTCACTGTGTTCAATTTTCTCCACAATAAAGGACTGGCTTTGTACAAAGTTGAACAAATCATAATAATGTTTTTGCCACAATTGAACAATCTTATCACCACCAGTAGCATTATCAATATTTGTTGGCAGAGATGTTTTACATTTATTTAGTACTTTGATTTCTTTCCAGAAATCATTTACATTATGTTGTTGTAACTTATTTGCAAGGGAATCAGCCCTCATTGCATTTTCATTATTTTTTATGTAACGCAAGGCATATTTAAAATTTGCATTAGAGCGTTTCTTTTGCTCAAACAAGGGACCTTGTCTTTGCCTTCCTGAACTAACCCAGGCTTTGAAGGCTCTCCTGGCCTCAGCATGAAGCTCACTCACATGTTCTTTCCAACCAGGCTTAGCCTGGTGTCTATTGGTCCTACGTTTACACAGAGGCCTGCTGGACTTAATAAGGGACTCTACAATGCAGTCATACAAATTACACAGATCATTGCTATGTTGAGGGTTATTACAGTTTACATCACTGCACACAACAGCATCTCTAGGCAGTACAATATTACTCAACAAGGAGTTGGACTGAAACTGGTACTGGTTTATATCATCCTCAGTCAAATTAGACCAGTTAATTCTCCCAGAACTCATATTGCTGTCCATGGGCAACAAAGTAGGTACCTGACCCATATTTATAGAGAAGGAGAAAGGTACATGATCTGAAGTGGCAAATTCATAACAAATTCTCATAGAGTGTAGAGAGTCATGTGCATCGGCTGTACATATGCAGTGATCCAACCACGAAGTTGTGTGCCACGCCTCACTGATATAAGAGTAACTGTCAACAGGCAACAGTAACTTACTGGATAGAATCAATCCACTCTCAGTACAGAACTGTATTAAATGTTTTGCAAACAAAGAGTTGACATCAGAAATGTCAGAGTTCATATCTCCCACAACATATATGCATGTGGAGTCATTGTCCTCAATAAAAGATGAGATACATGCCAGTCTGTTCAGATATTCATCTTCATTATGTGAACTTTCATATGGTGTGTAAATATTCAGTATTATGATCTTTTTACCACCACAATCGAATTCAATTCCTATGGCCCAGTCCACATCCATTCTCACTACATTAACTAGCTGATCGTACTTTTTATTCCAGAAAATGGCAACCCCTCCAGGTATTCTACCACGAACAATGTTGTTGCTCAGGTCAGTAGTAGATTCCCCTGCCCCATAGAAATCACTATGGAAATTTAGTCTTTCCAGGTCCTGTTTCGGTAAAAAGGTTTTCTTGAACACATAATATATCGCTGATCTCTAATAGTTTGTCCACCACAAAACGGCGTGATTTATCTGCTTCACTGTGCCCAACACGCAATAAGACACAATATTTAAATTCATTTAAGTGGAATTGCTCCTAGCCTCCGCCAGGCTGTGGCTCTCTTGTAGAGCTACCGGTGTGATGACAGTCACAGAGTTCTGCTGATGATAAGCCCCGCCCACAGATCCACCCGTCGCGCTGTCAGTGACACTGCCACTGACAGCTCGGGGTGTACGAGGCTCAAAGTAACGCCGAACATAAATCCCGTCTGGCCACAGTTGTGGATCGTACATATCCGCAACATCGTTGCATTCAGCAGTGACTTGGAAAGAGCTAAATCTGCTGCGGGTCGAGTCAATTTTACGACACGTCACAGTTTTCCCCAACTTGTCAGTCAAATAAGCACAAAGAGTTTCAGCGGCAAGACTGGGGGAGAAACGAGTGGCGAAAACACTCACCAGCTTGATTTTAACCACCGCAATGTTGCTCGCTGTCCCGTGCCGATGATTCCCTTCTTCTGCTGGCCTCGTTTCGAGCGGGCCCGCGAAGTACCGGGATTCGTCTGGGTGACTGTGTTCGGTTTGGAGTTTTTGCGCCTCCCGCGCTCCACAACAGTGCTCCATGGTGGGGACCGTGGCGGTGGTGTCTCTGCCTCCTCCAGTGTTAGGCGATCCGCCCGGCTCTGTCCCCGCGCTGCTCCTTCCTGACTGGAGACGGCAGCAGCAGCTCCATCCGCCCCCTCTTCATGAGCCCCGCCAGGGGACCCACTGCAGCGCCTCTCGATCGCAGACACCCGGCGGTCCATGAGTGCACCCGCCGCTCCTAGGGCTTCGCTCACGCTCGCCTGGGCTTCCATGGCCTCTCTCAGAGTAGACACCTCCCGGTTCAACTGCTCAACTCGGCTGAGCAACGCCGAGGCGTCCATGTTCCCAAACCCAACCAGTGGCAGTTCATCCAGATAGTGTGATACAAATCTGGGTATGTTTTCACCGCACTCATTGAGCACTTTCAGACATGCTTTGATGTTATTCACATCTTTCTGGGCGCCTTTGTGAGTGACAAGCCGCTGTTGGGTCGGGCAAACGTTAAAAAGAAGTCGCTTTGACTCTTCAATCCATTCAGATGAGAAATTGTTTGAGGCTAATAAAACAATTTCATCATGGGATAGGGTCTTCATTTTGACGGTAATAAAGTTGAGGAACTGATCCTCTACTATAACTTTACCATCGGCCGTTTTGTAGATCGCAGGTTTGGTACGAGGACAGACAGCACCTCTCGCACGCACCGCCGCCGCCGCCATCACCTGATCCCACCTATGAGCCTAATATATATATATATATATATATATATATATATATATATATATATATATATATATATATATATATATATATATATATATATATATAGGGAGAGAGAGAGAGAGAGAGAGAGAGAGAGAGAGAGATTAATTAATCACAGAAACAATAACGCAATTACAAAATAACCCATTTTAATCGCACCTGAATATTGAACCACAGAACCTTTTTCACTGGATGAATTTCAGGCATAGTCAACTGATCATACCGGTGTATGCAACAATCTGACCTTCTATTGTTTCTTTCAAAATTACTCTTCTATTGTTTCTTTCAAAAAACGCGTGCGTTTAGACAGATGTGGTGGCGCTTCCGGTGGCGCTGCTCAGTGGCGACACGGACACAGACTTCGCAGCAGAGTTTGTTTAGAGTTTGTTTTTGTTTGTTTGTTTTGTCATTCTTGTTTATCGTCCGTGTTCTATGTTATGTCTGGTGGTGGATCGGTTTATGGAAAGTGACTGACGGGTACACTGTGGACAGGAATACACTTTGGGGTGGACGCAAAAAGAACCTCAAAAGACATTGTGTGGAGCGTTGCCATGGAGCGACAGAGAAGCCGGCTGCCACCAGCGTGGCTACTACTACTAGCTTGGCTAGTGCTGTCTGGTTGGGCAGCTGAATGCCTATCTCTAGAAGCAGACCGACTGGTGTATTCCAGGACTGAACTTCTGTGTCTGCGAGGAGAGGCAGGACCACCGTCGTCCACGCCGAACCTGCTGAGACTGGTCCCCGGTGAGGTGCTGAGACAGCCGCAACAAGCACCGTTCAGTGCTGGGAGACCCAGGAAGAGAGGAAGGAAAGGCGGCGTCAGGCAACGCATTCGGACGGCCAAGAAGCTACCGCTGCCGCCGATAATACTGTGCAACGCTCGCGCACTGAGAAAGAAGCTGGATGAACTTCGTACGCAAACGAGGGTGAGCTACGAATACCGGGAAGCCGGATTACTTGTTTTTACGGAGACCTGGTTTGATGATGAAACACCGGACAGCCTGGTCCAAGTGGATGGTTTCTCTCTTTTAAGAGCGGACAGAAACAAAACAAACTCTGTGAAACGAACTGGGGGCGGTCTCTGTGTTTACATTAAGGACGACTGGTGTAGGAACTATGCAGTTAGAGAACGGATCTGTAACCCAGATCTGGAGTTGTTGTGCATCACGTTGAGACCATTCTATTTACCACGCGAGTTCTCAAACATATTTGTATGTATTGTGTATGTGCCACCTGATGCAAGGGCAGCCAGTGCAGCGAGCCAGATAGCAGACTGTGTACATTGTCATCTTCAAAACAAACCAGACGCACCTATGCTGGTCCTGGGTGATCTCAATCATTGTCCACTAGAGAAATATCTGCCTGGCTTTCAGCAATATGTGAAATGTGCAACGAGGAAGAGTAACATCCTTGACAAGTGTTTTGGTAACATCAAGGAGGCTTACATGGCCAAAGCTAGGGCCCCACTAGCTAACTCTGACCATAACACTGTCTATCTCGCACCCACATATAAGTCTGTTTTTAAATCTATTAAGCCAGTCTCTAAGACAATACATGTATGGTCTGATGATGCAGTGGAGGAGCTGAAAGGTTGTTTTCTCTGTACTGATTGGGAGGTTTTCTTTCGTGATGCAGATATTAACCTAGCCACAGAAACAATAACTGCTTACATCAGCTTCTGTGTGGAGTCTATACTACCCCAGAAAACGTTCACAAAGTACCCTAACAATAAACCCTACATCACAAGGGGAGTAAAGGACTGCATCCAGCGGAAGAAGGCAGCCTTCAAGGCAGGGGACTTGGTAGCCCTAAGGGCCGCAGAGAAGGACCTCTCTCGGCAGCTGAGAGAGTCCAGGAGACAGCACGCAGAACGTGCAGAGCAGGAATTGGAGAACTCTAACATCAAAAAACTGTGGGACTCGATCAGGAAAATGACCAACATGGAGTCCACCAAGAAGCCAATGGCTGCTCAGAACGAGAGTGCAAAGGCAAACGAGCTAAATAACTTCTTTTTGAGATTTGAGATCGATTGTGAAAAGGAATGCAATGATGTGATCAACTCTGTGCCCTGTAATGTGTTTGATAATAGAATAGTTATTGCACCGGAGTCTGTAACTAAAGTGTTTAGAGCTTTGCAGACCAGCAAAGCGGCAGGCCCGGACGGGTTGGATGCATTTCTTTTAAAAACATGTGCAGAGGAACTAACCCCGGCATGGCACAGTCTGTTCCAGATGTCAATTGACACGCACACGGTGCCTGATATCTGGAAGAAGTCTATTATAGTTCCAGTGCCAAAGAAGCCATGTCCTCTAGAAAATAATGATTATAGACCTGTAGCACTTACATCGAATGTGGTCAAATCCCTGGAGAGAATATTAATAGAGGAGCTCAGGAAGAACACTGAGCCATCACTAGATCCATACCAATTTGCTTATGCGAGAAATCGCGGAACTAGTGATGCAATCTCCACCTTAACTTACCGGGTTCTAAAGCACCTAGAGGGTGATGGAACTTATGCAAGACTTCTCTTTGTCGACTTCAGTTCCGCTTTTAATTCAATACATCCTGACATCCTCTTAGATAAACTAAAAAGGATGAAGGTGAACCCTTTTCTAATTAGGTGGTATTTTTCTTTTCTTTCTAAAAGACAGCAACAAGTGAGATTCAACTCTGTGCTCTCTGACAAGGCAGTGAGCAGTACAGGGGCCCCTCAAGGAACTGTTAGTTCATCTCTGTTGTTCACCCTGTATACTAATGACTGTGCCAGCGCTCAACCGAATCTTTACATTATTAAGTTCTCTGATGACACTGTCATTCTTAGTCTACTCACAAACAAAAGTAGTATCAGTAGCTACACGGATGAAGTAGACAGGTTTGTAGGATGGTGTGACAACCATTACCTACAAATCAACACAAAGAAGACAGAAGAGATTGTTGTGGATCCTAGATCCAAAGGTGACCACACCATAATTAGGATACATGGTCATGATATCAAACAGGTCACCTCATATAAGTACCTTGGCGTACAGATTGACGGTGAAATGAGCTGGCACACTCATGTGGAAAATCTGTGTGCTAGAATACATCAACGTTTGCACTTCCTTAGGAGACTAAGACTATTTGGAGTAAGCAGGAACATTATGCTGATTTTTTACAGAGCTAGCATTGAGTCAATAGTGAGATACGGTATCACTAATTGGTTTGGAAACCTGACGGTTAAGCTTAAGTCTGAGATCCTGAGACTGGTAAAGATGGCCGGGAAGATTATGGGGATGTCAACACCTCCCAACACCCCGCAGGCCTTATTTGAGCAAGCCACCCTAGGGCAGGCAAAGAAAACTGTGTCTGACCCCTCTCATATATTGTACCCCGAGTTTAGGTTACTGCCGTCAGGTAGGAGGTACGAAGCTCCAAAATGGAGATATAATAGATTTAAATACTCCTTTGTACCAATGTCCATTTCACTCCTCAACAACTCTCTTGCGGAGGGGGCAAGGGGAGGGAGGAGAAGACTGTGAATGTCGTTACGATGCTGCTAGAATTGCACTAGTTCTTGGACTGTTTATTTTTGTATTTATATTTATTTTTCTTCTTTACTACTAGTTCCACATTTGGGAGGTGGTGTGTAAGCTTGATGTGGTGTACGAGTCACAACCACTGTATTGTACTGTAACTGTACTGTCCTGTATTGTCTTAATGTTGCTGCAAGCCTGACTGTCCAAGACAAATTTCTCTCACGAGACGAAATAAAGTAACCTTGAACCTTGAACCTTGTACTATCCCTGTATTTAACTCTCATCCTCAACATAATGTCGCTGTATGGACACAGGGCTTAAACAAGACGGCCAACTGTTAAGTTGGCCTGAAACTGACATGGACGCCTTCTCTGAGGCCCTAGCGGTCACTCTCGATAAAATAACTAAGGAGGGCAAACTATGCTTTGTCCATGGCGACTTCAATGCCAATCTATTTCTAAATGAGAAACACAGACAAACTTCTCGGTTTATTCATACTATGTATTCAAATTGTTTTTACCCATTAATTTATAAGCCTACAAGAGTAACTAATTCTTCAGCTACATTAATTGATAATATTTTCACGAATTCTTCTGAATTTAGGATTCAAAGCGGTATTTTTTACACGGATATATCGGACCACTTCCCAGTGTTCCAGCTTATCCGTGCAAAAAAACACCATCAACCACCTGCCGATTATAAGCGTAGAATCTTCAATAAAAGCAACACGGAGCGTTTCAAAAAAATGATTGGTGATGTTTCATGGGAGAGTGTGCATAGGGAATCTGATGTTGAAGTAGCATACAATATCTTCATGGAAAGTATTAAAAAAGCCTTCAATGAAAGCTTTCCTCTGGTAAAATACAAAGAAAAGAGTGTCAATGGCCATAATAAACCTTGGTTTACCAGCGGACTAAAGAAATCCTCAATAAAAAAAAATAAGCTGTATAAAAAATACTTATCTAACCCATCATCATCAAATTCCATGAAATATAAACAGTATAAAAATAAATTTACATCTTTATTACGAGCAGCTAAAAAAATGTATTTTTCACATAGATTCCAAGATTCAGCTAATAACATCCGCTCAACATGGAACATCATCAATCAACTACTCAACAAAGAAAAGGCAAACTCTGTACTTCCGTCACATTTTGTGAACGACAACAAAGTACTGAATGACCCTCATGAGATATCTTGTGGTTTTAATTATTTTTTTGCTAACGTGGGAGCCTCACTAGCTAATCAAATTAAGGAGACTGAGAGAAGCCCACTGGACTACCTGCCAGGTTCTTTTCCGGCGATCATGCAGTTTACGCCTCCTAGTGAGGCCGAGGTTCTAGAAATTATATCAGAACTCAGAATCTCTGCAGCAGGACAGGATGAAATTGGTGCAACCTTAATTAAACAAATTAGTCCATATATTGTAACTCCTTTAACTTATATTTGTATTAAATCTATAGAAAATGGAATAGTTCCTTCTGGCATGAAAGTTGCTAAGATTATCCCCCTTTTTAAATCGGGGGACCCTGGTTGCTTTAATAATTATAGACCAATTTCAATCTTACCCTGTTTATCAAAGATTCTAGAAAAGTTAGTTTACAAACGCATTCTTGCACACCTAGAAAGTCTAAATATTCTCTATGATCATCAATACGGTTTTAGGAAAAAACATTCCTCCTATATGGCTCTGCTCCAATTTGTAGACAAAATATACACAGCCAAAGATAAACATGAGTTTGCCCTGGGGATATTTCTTGATTTATCCAAGGCTTTCGACACTGTTCACTTTGACATACTTTTAAAGAAACTAAACCATTATGGATTTCAAGGTAACACTCTTAAATGGCTTCAGAGCTATATACTAGGCCGGGAACAATATGTTTCAGTAAATGGTATAGCATCAGACAGGACAAATGTATTGACGGGCGTCCCACAGGGGTCAATTTTAGGCCCTCTATTATTTCTTATATATATTAATGATTTGCCCTCAGTCTGTTCTAGGTTGTTTCCTATACTTTTCGCGGACGACACTAGTCTCATTTCATCACACACTGATCTTCATTCCCTCATTACTGAGGCAAATGAAGATCTGGTGAAAATATCTACATGGTTCCAAGTGAACAAGTTATCTTTAAATGTAACTAAATCTAATTTTATAATATTCAGTGGAAAAAATAAAAAATACTGTAAAGACAATTGTAAAATCATAATCAATCATAATCAGATACTACAGGTGTCTTCTGCAAAATTCTTAGGAGTTTTAGTAGATGAAAAACTCAGCTGGAAAGACCACATTAATTTCATCTCCAAAAAAGTATCCAGATCAATTGGTGTTATTAGGAAAATTAGTGGGCTGGTGACTCAAAACTGTCTGCTTACATTATACTACAGTCTGATCTATCCCCATCTTACATATTGTAATATTGTCTGGGCCAGTACCCACGTTTCTTACCTTCAGAACTTGTATTTGTTACAGAAGAGATTTGTTAGAACTGCTACGTCCTCAAAACGTCTTGATCATTCAGGTCCACTCTTCAAAAAACTTAATTTACTTACTGTTCACCAGATTAATACTTACCAAATATGCATTTTTATTTATAAACTTAGATATATCCTAGACTCTATCCCGAAAACATTTAAAGACTATTTCATGACTAATTCCCAAGTGCATAATTACAATACTAGGAAAGCAACTAACCTCCACCCTCCCCTATACCGTACTAGTCATAGTCAGTTTTCCATCAAATATAGAGGCACTACACTTTACGATACTTACAGTACAAACCAGCAGCTCTCCTCGCTCAACCTATTTAAAAAGAGACTAAAGGATACTTTGATCACTGGGTGCCCAAATGACCCTATTTACTATTTACCCTATTACTCAACTTATTTTTGTTACTATCATTTTTTTTCCTTTTACAGGCATTCACTGGTATTCACTGGTATCTACTTTTATTTTACTTTTTTTTGTTATAAGGAAATTGTCAATCAAAGTTGCTAATCATGCTCTAATCATCCTTCATTCTGTCGTAATTCTTAATCCTGTCACTGCATCCCTTAATTCATGCTGTAAAAAAAATATATATGTTCTGTGTTTTCCCTTTATACTGTATGTTACTAACTTATAGGCCTGTATTGTAGTCAGATCTCTCAACTTATACCTAATCACGTCCGCAATCGTGTTATCTACTAGTATTCCGCAATCATGTTACTAATATGTATGTCTCAATCATGTCACTATTTTGTACTAAAATCATGTTTTATTGTTAGGTGACTGTATCTGGGTGGAGGCCTCGCATAAGCCCTAGGGCTTCCTGCCTCCTCCTAGCACTGTTCCCTTTTTATACTGTGATACATTTGTACTGCCTTCTCTTTTTATGTGCTTAATAAAATAAATACAAATAAATACAAAAGTTGATGTTGGATTTTGCACATGTTCCAACTAATGAGACTTAGGATCTCTAAGGATCTCTATGATGGGAAATTTTGATTTGGAAAAACTCACTCATTGATACACTATATACAATCTTTTTAATTGAACAATTTACAATTTACAATTTAGGCATTTAGCAGACGCTCTTGATCCAGAGCGACTTACAATGGTGAAAAGTTTACAATTTAATCAGGATTTACAATACATACAATGAAGCGCTAAAAACATTGTAATACATTAGGCAACCTATATAAGTCATTGCAGCAGGTACTGTTGGTTGGTATGCAATACAAGTGCTATGGGCTGAGATGGAGTCTGAAGAGGTGTGTTTTCAGACTGCAGCGGAAGATAGGTAGTGAGTCTGTGGTTCTGATTGCGGTGGGAAGTGCATTCCATAGTTTTGGAGCCAGGAGGGAGAAGAGCTTGGGGCGCGTGGAGCGTTGTCCAGGCGTTTTTAGTGGGGCTACTGCCAGCTTCCCAGTGTCGGCTGATCGGAGTGCGCGGGAGGGCTTGTAGGGTTTTATGAGGCCACTGAGGTAAGGTGCAGTCAAACCTTTGGGTGCTTTGAATGCAAGCGTGAGAGTTTTGAACACTGTGCGTGCAGCGACTGGGAGCCAATGGAGGGAGCGGAGAAGCGGAGTGACATGTGAGAATTTGGGCTGGTTAAAGACCAGGCGGGCTGCGGCATTTTGGATCAATTGGAGGAGCTTAAGTGCACATGCCGGTAGACCAGTAAGGAGGGAGTTACAGTAGTCCAGTTTAGATATGACTGTTGTCTGGATGAGAAGCTGGGTTGACTCTTGGGTGATGAAGGGTCTGATCCGTCTGATGTTGTGGAGTGTGAACCTACAGGATCGGGTGACAGCTGCAATGTGTGTTTTAAATGAGAGCTGGCTGTCCAGGACAATACCAAGGTTTTTCGCCGTAGGGGCTGAGGTTACCATGGCGTTATCAACAGATATGGTTAACTCCTGCAAGGGGGAGGACTTAGCGGGGAAAAATAGTAGTTCGGTTTTGTCCGGGTTCAGCTTCAGGTGGTTGGACGTCATCCACTGTGAGATGTCGACCAAGCATGCAGTGATCTGTTCTTCTACATGGGTAGCAGAGGGGGGGGGGGGGGCAGAAACAGTTGTGTGTCATTGGCATAGCAGTGGTAGGATAGGTTGTGGGCAGTGATGATAGTCCCGAGAGACTTGGTATATAGGGAGAACAGGAGGGGACCAAGCACGGATCCCTGTGGGACCCCAGTTTGAAGGGTGCAGGGGGATGACAGCGATCCTTTCCATGAGACCTGGTAGGTCCGGTCAGTGAGGTAGGAGGAGAACCATCTGAGGGCTGTCCCGGTGATGCCGAGCTCCACAAGGTTGTGTAGGAGCAGCTGGTGAATCAGGACAGCGGATTGGGAGGCGGCCTGGGCAGCATGTAGTGCTTCTGTCACGACGAGGAGTGCAGTTTCCGTGGAGTGGGCCTTCTTGAATCCGGACTGGTTGGGATCCAGCAAGTTGTTCTGCGAGAGGTGGTCAGAGAGTTGTTTCGAGACCACACGCTCAGTGATTTTGGAGAGAAAGGAG
>CM076969.1:3293712-3338712 GCA_039105355.1 Benthosema pterotum | reverse complement strand
TTCAGTGTAAAATCTCCATCAACATTTCATGTACAGCTGCTATTTAAAAAGATCGTTTCTCAAATTCGGACTTTTAGAAGCCAATTGAAGTGAATGGGGTTTCCACGGGCATCAAAACAACAAAATCTATCTTCATAATTGTAATATTTAAAGGCATGGGAAGTGATTTCACTTTTGTCAGGTATCACCCAAAAATTTTTTTTTTCTGTTAAAATGCCCTATTCTAAGGTGCGCAGACCATATATGAAGTTTGCCCCTCCCCCTCCCCATGAGGGGCTAATAAAAGCCTCCTTTTGGCCGCCACAACTTCTAGCCAATCAGGATCGAGCAGAGGCTGGGCGCGTGCTTGTGCCCAGGCTCGTAACCCAGTGTGCGTGTGCACATCATAACAATGGCGAAGCTCTTACGCTAGCGACAGAAACTTCCAATTCCAGTCGAAAAACAAGCAAAAAGAATCAAAATCGTGGAAGTAAAGAAAGCTGCTGTTGGAGAGAAGAAGGGACGCTTATAAAGAAAAGGTTTACATTGCGACTACATTACATTGGGAGCTTTTGGAGAAAAGAAGAGAAGAGAAGGAGGACGACGCAGACGTAGCATATTGTTCTAATGTTCTTCATGCATATTTCCAGTAAGTATCGTAATATCTGGTTATTGTATAGTTCATTTAGTAGCCGGTCCCCGGACCACCTGTTGAAAACCCTTGCCTTAGCGGTAACAGTCTGAGCCCCCCACCACACAGATAAAACCGCATTGTGGACCTTTTGCCCAACGCTATTGTTTTTCAACCAGGATCGTCCTTCACTAGTAGGCTACTAAGCTAACAATATTGCCAAGAGAATGTCTTCATATAGTTTTTTCGCCGGTAAAAAAACAATCACGTTCTGCCCAAAAAGTCTGTGTGGTGTAGTCAGTGTTTACACTGAGGACAACAGAGCCGGATATAGAGGGAGGCGTGGGTGGGCAGAGCCCAACCAAACGTTCGTCCTGCCCACTGTCTTTTTCCCCCCAATATAAAAGCATCACAAAATCAGTAAATTATGTTATCTGATTGGGCGGAAATCAATAATAGGGATAATATAGTGTCAATTGGGGGATACGTCATATGAAAAACATTCTTCCAGCCCACCCTAATATGGCTGGCTAAATCCGGGCCCTGAAGGACGGTAGTGTTTCTAATCACACAAGCCCTGTTTGTTTTGGTGCGCAGGCAAAACGTACTTTATATAATTCCAGAGGTTTTTTTTTTCTGAGTGTGGTTAGGTTATAAGCCTAGCTGCCTAACTGTAAAAAGTGACGTCTTGTCTTTCTTTTTTTTTCTCTCTCCCCAGGCGCGGACAACAAGAACCCAGGCTTCTGAAAGACTACAGACTACAGAAGACATTTTCTAAAAAAAAAAAAAAAAAAAAAAAAAAAAAAAAAAAAAAAGCTATTGGAATTATCTGTTTTGGGCTGCAAACCCACGTTTGAATAATAATAGGGGTAATAATAATAATAATAATAATAATAAATAAATAAATGCTGCCCTCACGTGTGCTATATATCCATAAAAACATTAGGTTGCCCTGTGTAGTTTGTAATTTATCAACGGCACAACAAGCCAGCTTTGACTGCCAACAATAACTACAGTACATAATCGAACTATAGAAACTGGAGGCCTCATTCATGTTTGTTTTGTCTTTTCTCTATTGCCATGTAAAGATGCATTTTATGTCATGAAAGGTGGTGCAATACAAATAAAGCTTTATTATAACCACGACGCAGATATGCAGTCAAATGTATTCTACAGTACAATGCATAAGTGACAATTTCAATGAAGCTACCGGTAATATGGAAACATTTTGACACATTTTGTACCCTCTCAGTAAGGATATGTAGGCTACTTTTACCCCTGCACTTTCAATGATGTTATATGGAGCATTTAGTATCCCAAAACATTGATAATTGATCCATCCAACTTTTATCAAAATCATATAAAAAGGGGGAAAAAACGTCAAATTCTGTCTTGAATGCAGAAACACTTGGTGTTATGTAATGGAGTGAAATATAGAGTGAAAAATAAACATTGCCAATTCTGTAGACCAGTGGTTTTCAACAAGTTGTCTGAGGAGCGTAAACATGAAACCATTTCACCATCTGAATTATCCCAAGTCTACACAACTAGAGAATGTAGATTAATGGTCATTTTGATCTGATGTTTGCCTGTTTTGTTTCCCAAATCAAGCATGGTATTGTGGACAAAATACATTTTTAGGATGGGGTCTGTGGGGCTAAAATGAATGGTGGTCCGTGGATCAAATGCTGAAGAAATAGTGGGCCCTGGTGCCAAAAAGGTTGAAAACCACTGCTTTGCATATGTCGCATTGATCACAGATCAAACAACGTATTCTAGCTGATGTATGGAAGTGTTTGGAAGAGACGATCGCCGTTTTGTTTTTTTCCATCCTGTTCACGTGTCTGGAAGTCCAGTGCAGTCCAACAACAGACAGACATCCTTTTCGTTCGGGGTTTGACCAGCGGCGGCCCGGAGCCGTGTAATACAGTATGTCAGCTAACGATCGTAGCTCCGACGGACCCCCACTCTCTGCTCCGTCCCTCCGCTCTCGGAGCAGAGAGTGGGGGTCCGTCGGAGCTAACCGATCGGCTTCCTCAAATGGACACCAGACACGCAAACAATTAAAGGGTGGACGGTGCTATGAGTAGAATCTGTGGTGGAGGATGAGAAGTGGAGTGGAGTCTTGTTGTTTTGGTTCCTTCACGGGGGCAGCCATGTTTTAGCTCTCTTTACTCTGCGCGTTCACGAGGGGTAGCTACTATTGGGGGCCCCTAGCGCAGCAGACTGGTACTACATGATGAATTTCAAATCACTTCCCTTAGCTTTAAGTCCAAACCAAATATTTTATACGAACAATATTGATGAACGTAAGAGATTCGCCGAGTTAGCTATATTTTATATACACATATTAATAAGAAATATGAGAAAATTCGAGGCAACATGTCCTGGTTTTAATGCAAGTGACAAGCGCTCCAACTCGGACCGCAGCAGGGAGCAGCAGCAGGGAGCTCAGAGCGGAGTGCTCTGGAGGTAGAAAGCATTGAGGAAGTGACGTCATAAGTGAAGGCCCGCCTTGATAAGAGAACTGACAGATTGCATTTTCAATTCCAAACTGTCCTCTTCTGTGCGTTGCAATATGTAAATGAAAACAGAATAGACTGGGGGGCGCTGTTTCTCCTTTTGCATTTTCATATTGTCCTACCTGTTGCAGTACTAAGACTTTGCAAATGAAATGTTTTATGCCATTGTCATTTAAACTTTCAAGTTGTTAGAAAATGCACTTTAATTTAAATATTGTCCAAAAAAGAGCTTTGCGACACTGAAATGTAAATGCAATAGCCTGGGGCAGCTGTTTTTCTTATTGCATTTCAATAAAGTCCTCTGTATATCAGTTTAAGTCTTTCAAAATGAAATGTGAAACAGCTTTTCCATTTAAATTTTAATATTGTCATGGAATGCCCATACATGATATGAAAATTCAAATTCAAATTGAATTATTGCATTTCAATTTCATTTTTGTCACAAATAACTCGTGCATACATGGAAAATTATAATGCTATTGTGGAATTACATTTTCATTTGTATAAAGTCCTCTGTATATCAGTTTAAGTCTTTCAAAATGAAATGTGAAACAGCTTTTCCATTTAAATTTTAATATTGTCATGGAATGCCCATACATGATATGAAAATTCAAATTCAAATTGAATTATTGCATTTCAATTTCATTTTTGTCACAAATAACTTGTCCATATATGGAAAATTATAATGCTATTGTGGAATTACATTTTAATTTGGAAAAAGTCCACCGTATGCTTCCATATACTGTATCTACCATGAGATTGCAAGCAAGCACTAGCCACGACTTTTGTTTATCTGCCGCAACTTTTAACTATCTGCCATGATTTCTTACTTCTCTACTGCGACGTTTAATCATTTGCCCGACCTCCACCTCTTTCCACATCTGCTGCGGCCTTTTTATTTATGTGCTGCCACCTTTTAGTTATCTCCCTCACCTTTTATGCCAGTTACGTTCAGGCATAGGTTTTTACTGAGGTTAGGTTTAGTGTTAGATTTAGTAGGGTTTTTTATGTTAGGTTTAGGGCTGAGGTTAGGTTTAGCATAGGCTTAGGCTGGTCACTTACACAATGAGATCCTTACGGGATTTTGTAGAATTGTGATCTGACAAGAAAAGGCTTCTCCCTGAGGTTGGTTGTGTGTCATTTATGTTATTGTGGTGTTGATGAGGGCTTGCATTGCACCCCAACCCGCAGTCAGGAGAGTATCTGTGCACTGGTTGTGGTGCACAAAATTGCACAAAAAACAAAACAAAACATTTTTTTTCTATTCCAACGTGCTTCTAATGCTCAAAAAACACACAATTGACAGCGAGTTTATTAACTCATTGACCGCGATCGGATCTTCTTTGTTTTCTCTCCATTGCCGCGGCTCAAACCAGTTCGATCGGTAAAAAAGCCCTTATTTTGAAGCTCAGATCTCCTAAACAGGATGTGCTGTTTCTGTTATGCTGTGTCTGTTGTCTTGTCTAATCGATCATCTGGCGATCTGCCCCAAAACATCCGGCTCACAAGTCAGGAAGAGCTGTGTAGCCCTGGCTGCTTAACCCATGCGCCAGCGACATTGAAGGGGCAAACCGGAGGAGAGCCGTTTGAATGCATTGGATTGAATGAATGTCAATGGGACGGGAAAAAAAAAGTTGTCCCCAATTCTGTCCCAAATGAAAGTCAGCAACGGGATGATCATCAGACGGTGCGCACGGACTAATAGTTGGATTAAAGAATGAAATCTACATTTCCGCGTGATACGAGCCGTCCGCGTTTTCGGCGGTGGGGTTCTAACGGGAAATCCACGAGCAGCGCGTGGACGGCGTGGAAACTACTAATAATGATAAAAGTAGCGTAAGCAAAACAGATTGTCAGATCGTCGCCATCTTTGAAATATGCAAAATAGATGTTTAGCCACACCCATTCATAAAGATAAGCACCCCAGCATGGTTCTAATTGTCAAAACACATGATATAGATACAATGTTTGCATTCATAGCTCATCTGGTTCAGACGTTCTAGATAAAACCCTTTTTCAGGTGGCAGGCTGGCGGCCATATTGGATTTTGGCCACTATGAAGACTATGGAGTGTTGCTGACTCAGGCACGGATACCACAAACATGAGTATTCTGAACATTTTGAGTACCTCAGAAAATCTGTAGCTGCAATGCTTTGTAAGTTAGGGCCATTTTTGAAATAGGGGTCATTTTAAAAGGGGTGTGATCATTTCCGGGTATTTCACACAGTTCTCATGTTGTTCACAGCGGCCATATTAGCCAAGAACAGTTGAGATATTCTCTCCTAAATGAAGTGCATACAAATCTTAGCCAGGTCCTAGACTATCAGAACACAGAATAAATCGCTACAGCCTCAGTAATAAATTAGTTAAATTACGGTATTTTATGACAGGGATTGCAGGGACTGTTTCATTTGGGGGCGTGAACTTTGTAGTCCCCGTGTGTCTCTTCTGATCAGGGATCCTCCAACAGTTTACTGACAACCAATCAGGGCCTTGATCAGGGATCCTCCCACAGTAGATTGACAGCCAATCAGGGATGACTTACGCACTTACTAACCAGCCGCTCTAGATGTCAATCATCAATCAGCCCCACCTGCAGAGGATTCAAATGAAGCACAAGCAACCATTCACCTCTAATATTATCTAATAAAAATACATAATATAGATATATATAATACAATGTATTAACCATGAGAACATATCTCTAATATATCACAATAACAGTAGTAATGAGCCAGGGTCATAACACATGGTGTCTCCTGACAGATACTTGTACTGGTTAGACCATGATAACCACCACATAGAGAGGATGGGGATGGACGGCACCAACAGGACAGTCATCCTGAAGGAGGACATCCGCTATCCCAGAGGTCTGACGTTAGACTACATCAATGATCACATATACTGGTCCAACTACGGTGGGGAACACATTGAGTTTAGTAACCTGGATGGAACCAACAGACACACAGGTAACACACATACATGCATGCTGCACGCACGCACACACGCACACACACACACACACACACACACACACACACACACACACACACACACACACACACACACACACACACACACTCTATTGTTATATATGTTAATTTCAACTTGTGTTATATTTCTCTTTATAATACTGTGTTGATTTGTTGTATAATGTTACTGTGACTTTTGTGTCCATAGTTCTGAGTCAGTACGGCATCTGGGCTTTGACTCTGTTTGAGGATCACATATACTGGATAGACTGGGAGACCAGATCCATCTACAGAGCTGACAGGACTCAGGGAACCAACCAGACCACAGTCACCACCTTCCTGGTCGATCCACGGGACATCCACATGTACCATCCTGACCGCCAAGCTGAGGGTCTGTACACACACACACCACACACACACACACACACACACACACACACACACACACACACACACACACACACACACACACACACACACACACACACACACACAGCAGTGTTGGGAAAGGTCACATTTTTACTTCATTTCACAGTTCACAGATTTAAGAGCAAACTAGTTCCATCCATAGTTCAGATAGTACACATAGTACAAAATGGTTAAAAAATAACTTTTTTCCCCAAATTATATCAGCCCATAACCATATACAGTTCTCACAGCCTGCCTATCTCTGCCTCCTGAAAACGTCTGATCTACAACCTCTACAACGTGTTGTGAGCTTGTATACCAGCTAGATATACCCCCCCCCCCCCAATCGGACAGGGAGGGGAAATAATAACTTTAATCATATTTCTGTTACTAGTCCTAATACATACTGTATGCTGTATCACAGTATGGGAGGCTTAAGGACCTTTCACATGGGGAGTAATAAATCACTCCTCTAATTCATTTTCAACAGAAACAGCGTTTTGTTTCTTAAAAACGCCCCGCGATAAAGCAAGTGAATGACAAGGGCCGTAATCGCACGGCGTCCATTGATCTTTGTTGTGCACGTTGCTCGTTTCGTGCACACGCCCGCGGTTTATTCTTTACCTCCTTTTATCCAATCACAGTGCAGCAGTCTCCAGCAGTGTCATAATGAGCCAATAGAGTGGAGGTGGGCGGAGTTAGATTTAAATCTGTTTACAAACACAGATTGTGTACACACAATAGTTCTATAATCCCTTTAAACTATTGGAAGCTATTTTTGTAGTACATCAAACAACATGGAGTGGTGCGCTGTGAGCTTGTGGAAATGTAACACAAATCTTAACCCAGAAGTTACAGAAGATTGAAACAACAATTATGTTCTATAACCATACATTTATCTTTTCTTTTCTAGTTTTCTTTTCCCCTTGCAAAACAAGACATGGTAACCAAAAAAAAACCACTACATTACTTTTAAAGCAGATAAAACATGAATGGGTCAGTTATGTTACAGGAGTGTATGTCTAAATCAGGGGTCGGCAACCTAAGATGTTGAAAGAGCCATTTTCAACCCAAAATTAAATTCAAAATCTGTCTGGAGCCGCATTTTATTATTTTTTTCCTGAGAGTGTGCAAATGTGAACCAAATGGACCCTGGCGGGTCCATTTGCTTCCATTTGCACACTCTCAGAAAAAAGGTCCTCAAAGAAAAATCATTAACATGGTGAAACACAACCTTTCTTCAGAAATGGAGTTTCTAAAAAAAAATAAAGGAGTTTTACAGAACTCCATTTCTAATCCACACAACACCTCTAAGGTATATTAATGACATAGTAAACTGAGTAAACCTTTGAAAATGGGTGGTTCAGATTGAAAGCTCCACCTCTGATAACTGCTGGGCTTTTTTGACATGGCCAAGTGCTACTTTAACTGGCAACTGTCAGACAGCGCAACACACTTTGGGTGATTGAAATGTTTATATTATGTTGGTGGATCACCCCGGTGTGTGTATGCAATAATGCTACAGCCACTGAGCCACTAGGGCTGTGTTCTGGAGCCGCATGCGGCTCCTGAGCCGCAGGTTGCTGACCCCTGGTCTAAACCTAAACCTGAAACTAACCTCACAAAAAAGATACCTAAACATAAAGCTAAGCTCACAAAAACTATACCAGAACCAGAAAACTAACCGGATTGTAGCTCAAACCTTATAGTAAAGTCTAAAAGCAGAGCTCTACATGTGTGCATGTTTTGTCCACCCTGCAGTGTCTGGTCATCCGTGTCAGATCAACAATGGAGGCTGCAGTCACCTGTGTCTGCTCTCACCTGGAGGAGGATACAGCTGCTCCTGTCCCACAGACTACACCTGGTCAGCTGACAACAAGCAGTGCATGTCCAGCTGCACTGCCAGCCAGGTGATTACACTGCTGTGTTGTCTTTGTAAACATGTGGAAATGTGCCAAACATTTATTATTTCACAGCAAACGTTTCTAACTCCATGGCTCCATGACTCTCGGCTCTCAAAGGGTTAAGACATACATGTTTCATGTCTGTTTTTGATACATCAGTGATTCTAAAGGTAAACCTGTGTCTCTCTCTTCAGTCTGTTTGTCAGAAGGACACATGCCTTCCGTTGTCATGGAAATGTGACCCTGCAGCCGATGAGTCTGGGGAGAGCTCTGAAAAACCTGCAGACTGCTGTGAGTAGAGACTGGAATATTACCTATGAGTGCTTTATTACTGTCTACACTGGAATATTACCTCACTATAAATGCTTTATAATTGTTTACATTGAACACACACACATATATAGAACAATCTATAGGCTAACAAACAAACAGACAGATTTCGGTTGCAGTGAAACATGTTCATTTTATCATTATTTTTCTCCTCAGCTCTCCTGAAACGCAACCCAACAGGTAAAGAAATGTGAAATAATTCAAACTGATTCCAGAATGTATTCTTCCAGGTGTTGTACATAAAGTTACACATTGTTCCTGCTTATCGCTCCCTGCACAGATTCTGGTGACGTCAGGTTGGTTGGAGGTAGCAGTAAGTGCAGCGGTGCTCTGGAGATGCTACACCAGGGAGACTGGAGACGAGTGTTGGCTTGGTTTGACTGGAACCGGATGTCATCGTCTGTGGTGTGCCGGCAACTAGACTGTGGCTCTGCCGTTTCAACAGAATTCACTCCTACTCCTAAACGTGAATCTGGATGGATAATTCCATCTTCCTGTGTTGGCTCTGAGTCTTCACTGGCGCAGTGTGGTGCAGTGAAGTCCCATCATGGCAACGTTACGCTGAAGGTCAACTGTTCAGGTACAGCAATGACTTCAACAATGTAAAACCTTTGTCATCTTCAACTCAAAGGTCAACAGTAGACGTACAACTCACACAGGATAGCATCAATGCGTTCTGGAGACTGATTTCAGTGCTGGGGATGTCATTGGGGTAGAACATTAAATAATAAACACTAGGTCAGGTGATGTGGATTCACACATTAGATCTCTCACAATATCATGCAAGAGATGGGAGACATTTTAATTGTTGTTCTAATAATCTCTCTCTCTCTCTCTCTCTCTCTCTCTCTCTCTCTCTCTCTCTCTCTCTCTCTCTCCAGGGTCAGTGAGGTTGGTGAATGGGTCTAATCAGTGTTCAGGCAGAGTGGAGGTGAAATCTAATCACTCCTGGGTGTCAGTCCATGAAAGTGACTTTGACCAGAAGGATGCAGAGGTGGTCTGTAGGCAGCTAGCCTGCGGAGCTCCTTCAGTCCTCCAGGGGGCGCTCTATGGAGAGGGCAACGTTTCAACATGGACCAAAGAGTTCCAGTGTGAAGGCACAGAGTCTGCTCTCCTGGACTGTAGAACCTCAAACTCATCTAGAAACACCAGCTCACCTTACAAGACTGTTGAACTCACCTGCTCAGGTAAAGGTCAAACTGTGCTTTTAGTTTAGATTTTTACATATCATATTTTATTGCAATAAAAGTTAGTATTACCTTTTAATTGTTTCCTCTCTTTACAGTGGTTCTGTCTGTGAGGTTGGGGGGAGGAACCAGTAACTGTGCTGGTACACTGGAGATGCAGCACCAGGGAGAGTGGAGACCAGCGGATGGTGATGACTGGAACCTGAAGTCATCAGCTGTCGTGTGTCGACAGCTGGACTGCGGCTCTGCCGTTTCAACAGAAAGGAGAGCTTTGTTTACACGTGACGCTGTATGGAGGGTTACACCTTACTGTGCTGGTTCTGAGCCTTCACTGAGTGACTGTGTCACAGTGGAGACTTCTAACATCACACGGAAAGGCTTGGTCACAGGCAGAACCACTGTGGCATGTTCAGGTAACTCAGCAATGACTTGAACAATGGCACTGATATTTACACTTCTTTACACTTCTGTCTGTCGGTCCTCTTTATTTTTAACTATATTTTATCTTTTCTGTCACTGTCTTTGTGGTTTTAATTTTTGTTTCCATTTGTGTCTCCAGGGTCAGTGAGGTTGGTGAATGGGCTTAGTCAGTGTTCAGGCAGAGTGGAGGTGAAATCTAATCACTCCTGGGTGTCAGTCCATGAAAGTGACTTTGACCAGAAGGATGCAGAGGTGGTCTGCAGGCAGCTAGCCTGCGGAGCTCCTTCAGTCCTCCAGGGGGCGCTCTATGGAGAGGGCAACGTTTCAACATGGACCGAAGAGTTCCAGTGTGAAGGCACGGAGTCTGCTCTCCTGGACTGTAGAACCTCAAAGTCATCTAGAAACACCAGCTCACCTTACAAGACTGTTGAACTCTCCTGCTCAGGTAAAGGTCAAACTGTACTTTTGGTTGTATTATCATACATTTCATAATGGCAGTAATATTAATTGCTGCTGTTTACTCTCTTGTCTCTGTACAGAGTCTGATGCTGTCAGGTTGGTGCGAGGAACCAATAAATGTTCTGGCATACTGGAGATGCAACACCAGAGAGAGTGGAGACCAGCGGATGGTGGGTCTGCCTGGAACCAGAACTCCTCAGCTGTCGTGTGTCGACAGCTGGACTGTGGCTCTGCCGTTTCAACAGAAAGGAGTTCTGGTTCCAAACACAAACCGTCCTGGAGGATGACAACTTCCTGTGTCGGCTCAGAGTTTTCACTGAATCACTGTGGAGCAAAGATGTCCGCTACTTCCTTCTACGTACTGGAGGTGAACTGTTCAGGTAACAAATACTGCGACTGCAGTCATTTATTCAGTGTTTTACAAAGCCGTAGGGAAGAACTGCTGCCTGATACACACAACTGTAATTGGCTTTGGCTTTGTGTGGAACTGCTGTATTGATTCTCTCCCCCTTCCTCTCTCTCCAGGGTCAGTGAGGTTGGTGAATGGGTCTAGTCAGTGTTCAGGCAGAGTGGAGGTGAAATCTACTAACTCCTGGGTGTCAGTTCATGAAAGTGACTTCGACCAGAAGGATGCAGAGGTGGTCTGCAGGCAGCTAGCCTGCAGAGCTCCTTCAGTCCTCCAGGGGGCGCTCTATGGAGAGGGCAACGTTTCAACATGGACCAAAGAGTTCCAGTGTGAAGGCACCGAGTCTGCTCTCCTGGACTGTAGAACCTCAAACTCATCCAGAAACACCAGCTCACCTTACAAGGCTGTTGAACTCTCCTGCTCAGGTAGATGGCAAGCCACAGTGACACTATTGGTTTGGACTAATATTTCATAATGAAAGTAACATTAATTGTCAATGATTATTCTCCTGTCTCTGTACAGAGCCTGATACCGTCTGGTTGATGGGAGGAAGCACTAGGTGTATTGGTAGAGTGGAGATGCAACACCAGGGAGAGCGGAGACCAGTGGACGGTTGGTCTGACTGGAACCAGAAGTCATCATCTGTAGTGTGTCGACAGCTGCACTGCGGCTCTGCCGTTTCAACAGAAAGGACTTCTGCTTCTACACACCAACGTGTTTGGTGGCTTCCATCGTACTGCTTTGGTTCTGAGACATCGGTGAAGGAGTGTGGAACGAAGAAGGCTGGCAACTCCACTGCCGGTCTGAAGGTGGTATGTTCAGGTAAAACAATGACTTCTCTGGCCTGGTTGCCAGAGAAATTGTATTTTCCTTTTAATAGCAAGAAAATTAAAAGACAGATCTTACTTTAGATGCAAGGGCTTGAAGTACTACGTAATTGTTTTACTTGCAAATCTCCAGCCTTATGATGAGTTAGAACCTAAACAGTTATTTGTGTCCAGAAAGCTCCTTTGTGCCCCACAAAATTTCTGTGTTATATCCTGGGCATTGGCAAATGAGCAGATGAGTATTGCATAATACAACATGCTGAATCTAATTAGCATTCATGTTGGTTAGAATTATGGGTTTCAAATGTCTCTAACTTGGCCTTTTCCCTCTTTGTTTATAAATGTGTTGTTTCAGCCCAATTACCTCTGTCTTGTTACAGATATGCTGTTTAAGCCAAGCCTCGCCTTGGTAAACTTCGTAAAGGGGGTTTCCGAGGGCCAGCAGCCGAGGCAGCAGCAGGTGATGGAGTGTTCCGTAAAGGGGGTTTCCGAGGGCCAGCAGATGGTGATGGAGGGTTCCAATTTCACCGTCAGCTGCTCCATAAAACCACAGTACCCAGGAGGCTTCTTCCAGCTCACCTTCACTGGACCCAACACCACACACACCTACACCCAGCCAGCTGTCAATCACTCTGACCACGCCCAGCCATCCGCCAATCACTCTGACAACATCCCGTCTCCAACAGCAGGCTCCACTGAACCCAGCACCACTTTAAACTTTACTGCAACCAACACAACCCTCAACCCCTCTGAACCGGGCACAACCCTCAACCCCTCTGAACCGGGCACAACCCTCGACCCCTCTGAACCGGGCACAACCCTCAACCCCTCTGAACCGGGCACAACTCTCGACCCCTCTGAACCGGACACAACTCTCGACCCGTCTGAATCAAACACAACTCTCAAAACCACTGCATCCAACCCGACGCAGAGCTCCACCCAACCAGCTGTCAATCACTCTGACAACGTCCTGTCTGCCAACTTCCAGTTTTACCAGGCAGACCACGACCACGAGGGAAACTACACCTGCTCTTACCATGTCCATGTTTTTAACCATAACTTCTCCTCTGAGAGCGAGGTCGTCCCTCTCACTGTCACAGGTATGTGCTTTTCAAGTCCCGTGAAATTCACTCAAGCACGTGTTCCCCTCTATCCTTTCACCCATTCGCCTGTTGTCAGTGCCTTCCCTTTGTGTTTGTAAATCTGTTATTTCAGCCCAGTTACCTCCGTCTTGTTACAGATATGTTTAAGCCAAACATCACCTTCGTAAAGGGGGTTTCCGAGGTGATGGAGGGTTCCAGCTTCACCATCGGCTGCTCCATCCGGCCACAGTACCCAGGATTCTTCCAGCTCACCTTCACTGGACCCAACAGCACACGCACCTACACCCGGCCGGCTGTCAATCACTCTGACAACGTCCCGCCTCCTACAGCGGACCCCACTGGACCCGACGCTACGTTCAACTCCACTGCATCCAACACAACTGTCAGCCAGACTGACCACATCCTGTCGGCCGATTTCCACTTCCCTGAGGCAGACCACGGCCACCAGGGAAACTACACCTGTTCTTACCACATCCATGTTTCTAACCAGAGCCTGTCCTCTGAGAGCGACGTCGTCTCTCTCACTGTCACACGTATGTGCTTTACAAGTCACAACATGACACTCACTCAAGCACCGTAAACATGACATGAATTCGGAAATGCTTTGAGGCTTATATCAAATGCAGATTTTCGTATTTTTTCGCTGTCCTTTGCATGATGTTTGACCTTTTGACGTCTTTCTCTCACAGCTTCCCCTCTGACGCCCATCATCATCATCAAAATCATATTTACGGTCACAGTGCTGCTGCTGGTGGTGATAACCAGCGCCCTCTACTGGCTCTGTAGCGTAAGTGTTCAGCCTTATATTCAATACAAGAGTAGAATGTAAAATAAGTTCTCACACCGTTTCACACATTTAAGAGAGACACGTCATCGGATCCAGTAAATTAAAGTAGTTGTTGTCTTGCCATGTTCCTCCAGGCCACCAGAGGGCGCAGTGGACGGCTGCAGATCCCCCAGACGGTTTATGACCTTGTAAGGCAGGACAACGTGGAGATGGATGTCTTTCGCCGCCTCGGTTCCGATTCTGAAGACGATGGTGCCAATGGTTCTGCTGCTGAAGCTGCTGGACCCAGTGGACAACAAGAACCCCTGTATGAAGACATAGGTCAACAAATAGACGTTGAAGCTGGACCTAGTGGTCAATACCAGAATGTACCTAGTGGTGATGGACACCAGAATGTACCTAGTGGTGATTATCTGGTGATAATCGATGAGCGAGATGTCGCTGTTTGTAACCGTGATGCTTCTGATGAGACAGAGGACGATCTTTATGATGATGTAGGCCTGCCAGATGATCCCAGAGTTGGATCTAGTAGTGATGAACACCAGAATGTACCTAGTGGTGATGGGCACCAGATAATAGATGAGCGAGATGTCGCTGTTTGTAACCGTGATGCTTCTGATGAGACAGAGGACGATCTTTATGATGATGTAGGCCTGCCAGATGATCCCAGAGTTGGATCTAGTAGTGATGAATACCAGAATACACAATCCCAGAGCATAGGTGTACAAGATGTCGCTGTTTATAACCGTGATGCTTCTGATGAGACAGAGGACGACCTTTATGATGACGTAGGCCTGCCAGATGATCCCAGAGTTGGATCTAGTAGTGATGGACACCAGAATACACAATCCCAGAGCATAGATGTACAAGATGTCGCTGTTTATAACCGTGATGCTTCTGATGAGACAGAGGACCATGATTATGATGACGTAGATGGATCCAGCTCAGACCCAGACTATTATGATGTAGATCATACATGTCAAACTCAAGGCCCAGGGGCCAAATCAGGCCCTTGAATGAATTATATTCGGCCCGTGGGGTGATATTTCATCACTCTTAGAACTGTCCATTTGGTATAGACACACACAAAATGATAAGAAATGAATGCAACAAATTGTTTTACTTCCTCAACTCAATGGATTTACTTTCTCATTTTACTATGAAAAAAATCAGTGCTTGGTGAGGATCATGGAACAGGAAATTGAGCTTTATTAATGCATTTTCGGTTTTTAATGCACACAGTTTTGCATTCATCCTGCAGTTTAGGGACATTGAGTTTTGAAGGAAAATGACTTATTTGCTGTTTGCCTGGGACGTCCTCAAACTGTTGTCCGTGTGTAGAAACACAGTCCGGAGGTTGCAGCCTTCAAATTGTACCAAGTTTTCTATTTTGGCCCATTGTGTATTTGAGTTTGACAAAGTAAAGCTACCTATGGAAGCATACGGTAGACATTATGGAATTGATAATCTAATTCCACAATAGCATTATAATTTTCCATGTATGCACGAGTTATTTGTGACAAATTAGAAATTGAAAATGCAATAATTCAATTTGAATTTGAATTTTCATATCATGTATGGGCATTCCATGACAATATTAAAATTTAAATGGAAAAGCTGTTTCACATTTCATTTTGAAAGACTTAAACTGATATACAGAGGACTTTATTGAAATGCAATAAGAAAAACAGCTGCCCCAGGGTATGGCATTTACATTTCAGTGTCAACAAGCTCTTTTTGGACAATTTTCAAATGATAATGTAATTTTCCATCAACTTGCAAATTAAAATGGCAATGGAATTTAACATTGCATTTGCAAAGACTTAAATTGATCTACAGAGGACATTATTGAAATGCAATAAGAAAAACAGCTGCCCCAGGGTATGGCATTTACATTTCAGTGTCAACAAGCTCTTTTTTGGACAATTTTCAAATGATAATGTAATTTTCCATCAACTTGCAAATTAAAATGGCAATGGAATTTAACATTGCATTTGCAAAGACTTAAATTGATCTACAGAGGACATTATTGAAATGCAATAATAAAAACAGCTGCCCCAGGCAATTGCATTTACATTTCAGTGTCTCCACGCTCTTTTTTGGACAATATGTAAATTATAGTGCATTTTCTAACAACTTGAAAGTTTAAATGACAATGGCATAAGACATTGCATTTGCAAAGTTTTAATACTGCAGCACAATGGACATTATGAAAATGCAAAAGGACAAACAGCGCCCCCCAGTCTATTCTGTTTTCATTTACATGTTGCAACGCAACGAAGAGGACAGAGCTTGGAATTGGAAATGGAATCTGTCAGTTCCTCTCATCAAGGCGGGCCTTGCGCATAGGCTCCGCCCCCTCCAGAGCACTCCGCTCTGATCTCCCTGCTGCGGTCTGAGTTGGAGCGCTTGTCACTCGCATTAAAACCAGGACATGTTGCCTCGAATTTTCTCATATTTCTTATTAATATGTGTATATAAAATATAGCTAACTCGGCGAATCTCTTACGTTCATCAATATTGTTCATATAAAATATTTGGTTTGGACTTAAATATTACGATTATGAAGATAGATTTTGCCCGTGGAAACCCCATTCACTTCAATTGGATGAAATGTTGATGGAGATTTTACACTGAAATGAATATTTACTGATATAAATACATGGTTTGATAACCTACAAGTAGGCTGAAGTCATTTTCTGCAAGTCTTATGCCTCTCCATCCACGCCGTGTCTCTAAATCACTGTCTACTGCATCACACAGTCTACACGCCAAAGCAGGGGTTTTCAACCAGTGGTCTAGGGACTATCAGTGGTCCTTGAGAGGGTTCCAGGTGGTCCCCAGCTAAAGGAGGGTTAGATCTTTATTGAGTACGGGTCAATTTGGTATCATTTTAGGCTAAAATCTGCATTACTTAATTTCCAGAAATCTACACAATTAGAGAATGTTATTAGAACTGTTACTTATCAGGGCCGGATCTAGAGGGGGGGCACCCAACTAAGTGTGCATCCACCCAATGAAAGGTAATATCAGTGGTTTTCAACCAGTGGTCTGGGGACCACTGCATGGTCCTTGAGAGAGTTCCAGGTGGTCCCCAGCTAAATGGTGGAAAGTTGGTTAACCAGATGTAACTCTTTGAGAATGTAAAAATGGAATGGATCCTTGCGGGTCCATTTGGTTTCATTTTTACACTCTCAAGAGTTAAAATATTCATATCATCTGAATTAGCCCAAGTCTACACAACTAGAGAATGCAGTAGATAATGTATTAATGATCATTTTGATCTTCCAGCCTGGAATTGTGGACAAAAGCAAAATAAATCTTTAGTTGGTGGTCCGTGGCTCAAATGCTGAATCAATAGTGGGCCCTGGTGGAAAAAAAAGGTTGAAAGCCACTGCCCACCCTAGTAGGCTCGGGCTGGCTAATTCCGGCCCTGATTGTTATTTGGATTATCATTTGACTGCCATCTCTCCTAAATACAGTATGATAATGTGGACAAAATTCTTTAGTTTTGATTTTTTTTTTTTTTTTTTTTTTTTTTTTTACAGGCTAAATCAAATGGTGGTCTGTGTCAAATACTGAATCAACAGTGGGCCCATATCAAAATGGTCATACTGCTGCTTTACTAAACAGTACTAAATTTAAATTGAAAGTTGCCACTCAAAAGAAAATATGAATTGTGTAATGGCAGATTATGGCACTCTGTTTGGAAAGAGAAAGTGCTTTTAAAAACGGTGAATCTCAATGGAGAATTGCTCCATCACATACCGTAAGTGTGTGAGTCCTTTTCTTACTGACTGCCTGTGTGTGTGTGTGTGTGTGTGTGTGTGTGTGTGTGTGTGTGTGTGTGTGCGTGCGTGCGTGCGTGCGTGCGTGCGTGTGTGTGTGTGTGAGAGTGAGCGGGAGGGGGGTCTGCAGTGCAAACGCATTCGCCTGACTCCTACACTCTCCCCTCTCTGTGTGTTTACTAATGGTTGCTATAGAAACCTGTAGCGGACACACGTGGGGATAGCCACGTGCGCTTTGTGTGTGTATGTCGTCTGGGTGCGCGCGCGTGCACGCACGTGTACGCGCGCGGCTTCATTGCACGCCGGTTTCATTTAGAGCGCAAATTGTTTCAATAAACTTTGTGTGAGTCCTTTGCTTACTGACTGCCTGTGTGTGTGTGTGTGTGTGTGTGTGTGTGTGTGTGTGTGTGTGTGTGTGTGTGTGTGTGTGTGTGTGTGTGTGTGTGTGTGTGTGTGTGTGTGTGTGTGTGTGTACATGTCATTACATCACATCACATCATTTTGGGTGTCTTTTGTTCTCTGACACAGATTTTTCCAAAATATGGGGAGCAAGGGTTCTGGCCCTCTTAGATGGCTGGCTGTAGAAAAGCCATTTGTCCAGGTGGGTCTGAGAAGATGTATATACAGTATAGATGTTATATTGTGTATATTGACGATTATAAAACTCTTATTCCATGGTTAACAAGGGCAAGGCTTAGTATTCTTTAAAGAATAAAATAAATTACCGCTCCTTCAGTCATCACTGATCAGGTTGCAGCTGGACCACAACTGGCCAACAACAGTGACCAAGGTACGGTCAAGAGTGACCAAGATTCGGTATACCTTTCGAGCAGGCTCAGCCAATGGAAACAGCCCAAGTAGCCTGCTTCAATAACAATACCTGCATCACTTAATGTTGATGCTTAACCACTTTGTTGGATAGAATAAAAAGTCTTGAAATTGTCATAAAAAGCATAGAAACAGGAGAACAAGGAATGCAGGTTGAATTGGATGAAATAAATGGAATAAAGACGTTTTTCAGGCGGCACAAGAGGTAAGAAAATTGTTTTCTCCCTTGCACATTATGTTTGTAAGATACTGTTTATATTATGCAGGCACGGGGCACCGGGACTTTTCCCGGTGGACTGCGGCACCTAGTGGCCTGGACGGGGTACGTTTTTCCCCGAAACGTCCAGGCCAGAGCAGCAGACAGGCCAGCCCAGGCCAGGCAAAGTAGTGTTTCTCCTTTCAAAAATAAAAGGATGTCCTACACCAACCAGGCCGGGCCAATTTCATTTATTTAATATTTATTATTGTATTTACTTAAGAAAAGTCCACGGCAGGCCAGTCCCAGCCAGAGTAGCCTAGTAAGTAGGCCTACCAGTGCGTGTGTGTGTGTGTGCGTGCGTGCGTGCGTGCGTGCGTGCGTGCGTGTGTGTGTGTGTGAGAGTGAGCGGGGAGGGGGGTCTGCAGTGCAAACGCATTCGCCTGACTCCTACACTCTCCCCTCTCTGTGTGTTTACTAATGGTTGCTATAGAAACCTGTAGCGGACACACGTGGGGATAGCCACGTGCGCTTTGTGTGTGTATGTCGTCTGGGTGCGCGCGCGTGCACGCACGTGTACGCGCGCGGCTTCATTGCACGCCGGTTTCATTTAGAGCGCAAATTGTTTCAATAAACTTTGTGTGAGTCCTTTGCTTCATGCGCCAATGAGCAACTTGCATTGAAATGAACGGCAAGGGGGCGGGGCTGTCGCTCCAGTCAGGCCTCTGTATTTTATTACTCTATGGGGACACCTCCCTGCCTGTCGCTTGCCTTAGAACATAGACAGAGAGAGTTACGCAAACTCGGTTCACTTCATGGGGCTGTTGCGATTGATAAGATTGACAGAGTAAGTTATCAAAAAAGTAAACAACGCTGATCATTGATTTAATATAATGGATAAGAAAAAGAGGAAAGGTGGCGCTGAGAGGGACAAGAAAAAGTGCAACCACCATCAACAAGTAAGTAGTAGTAGTAAACACAACACACACTGCTGCGAAGTGAGAGGATACTATATTAAAACCAATGGAAAATTGTTTTTTCGGGGACATATGTTCAGTAAAAGTTTCCCTTTCCCTTAAAACCAACGTTTAATTCTACACTAGATTATATCACGGACCCCTAAAACAGTACTGTTGGCCTACACGAGGAGAAAGCTCATGGCAAATGAATGCCTTGTGCGTAAAGCCGCGGACCATATCTCTCCACAGAGAGCCTCCCTCTCTGTCTGTCTGGATCTCTCTCCCTTACGTTCTCGTGAGTGTTAATAATAAATTGATAGCCTAACTGGTCAATACGCCAGTCATGGCGTATGAATTGGAATGGAGTCAGGCGAATGCGTTTGCACTGCAGACCCCCCTCCCCGCTCACTCACTCACACACACACACGCACGCACGCACGCACGCACGCACGCACGCACGCACGCACACACACACACACACACACACACACACACACACACACACACACACACACACACACACACACACACACACACACACACACACACACACACACTTGTAGATCTGTGTGCTTGTAGATTGGCTATTTTTCGAGGAAGTTAGCGGCACCAATAAATGATACCCTCATTTCTCTCTCGCACAGACGAGCGCGCTTTTTTGGCAATATATATGATTAAAGTTTTAAATCGATCAGGCTCTCAAACTCCTGTGCGTAATGCGCGTCTTGCTGCGTCTCCATGGCGCACGCCAGAGGCAACTGCACAACTATACATGTTTCTATAACCAAATTCGTTTTGCAGGCATTATGTGGTCAATGGCCAGGATGGGCACCTTATATAGAACTTAATGCAGTGAAGGGAATATTAATGACGTAGAGTTTAATGACGATCAAGGCCAGCCAGGCCCGCAACATCATTAGGGCACAGAAAGACCACAAACCCGACGTTTGAAAAACTATCCTTTTCTCACGATGACATCTTCACAGAAACATATCAAACAAATAGAACGTTACAATACATTGTAAGGATTATGCATAATCACATTTGTTTAGGTTTGCCGTATTATTATTTAAATTCTATGATGAAATGCGGCGGCATCTCCACGTGGATATGAGAAGATCACGATGATCAACACATACAGCACAGCTGCGCCCCGAGGAGAGAAATAAAAGGCGAGGGATCGGATTATTTTTCGGGACATTTCATTCATTAATGTGAGTCCAAAATAAATACCGTAATGACTCGTCAAGACTCCACAGGCAACACATACATAGCCTACATATTAAAATCACACTGATCTCATGCAAAAATAATAACAAGATGTAATATGAACAATGTCACATTATGTACTGATTGGTTATTTCCCTCAACACTGGCTGGTGAAAGCTTCTGTCTGTACTTGCCTCCATAGCTCTCCATAGCGTTCGTTCCTGTATTTTATACAATGTTTAATGCACAATTCAAACTTGAATTAATAATCGGGACTGGAGAGGGAGCGAGGAGAGGAGAGGATCGAGGGAAGGGACGTCGCGGACACAGAGCCATACTTTTTTTCAAGACTGGAGCACCTCAACCATAACTGACCTGCCTTTTGCAAATTCAGAATCAACAATGATAAAATTTGGGATTATTGAGGAATAAATCGGGAGAAACTGTATGCGTATATTTGGATTGAGCGGGGAACATAGAACCCTTTTTTGAAAAGAGGGTCCTATGTTCCCCTACTTGGATTGAGCGGGGAACATAGAACCCTTTTTTGAAAAGAGGGTCCTATGTTCCCCGATACCGGGGAACATAGGACCCGGGGAACATAGGACCCGGGGAACATAGGGATGACCCCTTGATTCAGCATTTGAGCCACGGACCACCAACTAAAGATTTATTTTGCTTTTGTCCACAATTCCAGGCTGGAAGATCAAAATGATCATTAATACATTATCTACTGCATTCTCTAGTTGTGTAGACTTGGGCTAATTCAGATGATATGAATATTTTAACTCTTGAGAGTGTAAAAATGAAACCAAATGGACCCGCAAGGATCCATTCCATTTTTACATTCTCAAAGAGTTACATCTGGTTAACCAACTTTCCACCATTTAGCTGGGGACCACCTGGAACTCTCTCAAGGACCATGCAGTGGTCCCCAGACCACTGGTTGAAAACCACTGATATTACCTTTCATTGGGTGGATGCACACTTAGTTGGGTGCCCCCCCTCTAGATCCGGCCCTGATAAGTAACAGTTCTAATAACATTCTCTAATTGTGTAGATTTCTGGAAATTAAGTAATGCAGATTTTAGCCTAAAATGATACCAAATTGACCCGTACTCAATAAAGATCTAACCCTCCTTTAGCTGGGGACCACCTGGAACCCTCTCAAGGACCACTGATAGTCCCTAGACCACTGGTTGAAAACCCCTGCTTTGGCGTGTAGACTGTGTGATGCAGTAGACAGTGATTTAGAGACACGGCGTGGATGGAGAGGCATAAGACTTGCAGAAAATGACTTCAGCCTACTTGTAGGTTATCAAACCATGTATTTATATCAGTAAATATTCATTTCAGTGTAAAATCTCCATCAACATTTCATCCAATTGAAGTGAATGGGGTTTCCACGGGCAAAATCTATCTTCATAATCGTAATATTTAAGTCCAAACCAAATATTTTATATGAACAATATTGATGAACGTAAGAGATTCGCCGAGTTAGCTATATTTTATATACACATATTAATAAGAAATATGAGAAAATTCGAGGCAACATGTCCTGGTTTTAATGCGAGTGACAAGCGCTCCAACTCAGACCGCAGCAGGGAGATCAGAGCGGAGTGCTCTGGAGGGGGCGGAGCCTATGCGCAAGGCCCGCCTTGATGAGAGGAACTGACAGATTCCATTTCCAATTCCAAGCTCTGTCCTCTTCGTTGCGTTGCAACATGTAAATGAAAACAGAATAGACTGGGGGGCGCTGTTTGTCCTTTTGCATTTTCATAATGTCCATTGTGCTGCAGTATTAAAACTTTGCAAATGCAATGTCTTATGCCATTGTCATTTAAACTTTCAAGTTGTTAGAAAATGCACTATAATTTACATATTGTCCAAAAAAGAGCGTGGAGACACTGAAATGTAAATGCAATTGCCTGGGGCAGCTGTTTTTATTATTGCATTTCAATAATGTCCTCTGTAGATCAATTTAAGTCTTTGCAAATGCAATGTTAAATTCCATTGCCATTTTAATTTGCAAGTTGATGGAAAATTACATTATCATTTGAAAATTGTCCAAAAAAGAGCTTGTTGACACTGAAATGTAAATGCCATACCCTGGGGCAGCTGTTTTTCTTATTGCATTTCAATAATGTCCTCTGTAGATCAATTTAAGTCTTTGCAAATGCAATGTTAAATTCCATTGCCATTTTAATTTGCAAGTTGATGGAAAATTACATTATCATTTGAAAATTGTCCAAAAAAGAGCTTGTTGACACTGAAATGTAAATGCCATACCCTGGGGCAGCTGTTTTTCTTATTGCATTTCAATAAAGTCCTCTGTATATCAGTTTAAGTCTTTCAAAATGAAATGTGAAACAGCTTTTCCATTTAAATTTTAATATTGTCATGGAATGCCCATACATGATATGAAAATTCAAATTCAAATTGAATTATTGCATTTTCAATTTCTAATTTGTCACAAATAACTCGTGCATACATGGAAAATTATAATGCTATTGTGGAATTAGATTATCAATTCCATAATGTCTACCGTATGCTTCCATACATACCTGATGTAGATGGACAGAGTAGACCTGGACTGTGATGATATAGATGGATCCAGCTTAGACCCAGACTATTATGATGCACAGTAGATCAGCGGTACTGTTACGGACTCTATTGTCTAGGGGTATTTAAGAGTTTAAACCTGAATGGAGGCGACTTGAACAAGGTATAAACAATACAAGTTGTTTATTTTATAGTATTCTTTTGTGGTCAATAAATGCGATTATTTACAAATATTTACAAATGATAAGAAAACAGAAAATAAAGACAATGTTTGGGGCAAAACAAAACTACAACAAAACCCTTTCCGAAGGGGTTTTAACTTAGCAGAATCTCAATTATAGCAAAACGTAATACAACAGAAGTCTAATCAAGCATAACACGAATAGTAGGCGACGGCTCGGGGGAAAGATCTGGAATGATGTTTCCCCGTTGGAGTTCAGCATCAGACTGGACTAAGTAAGGTGGACGGAGTGATCGGCTACGCCCAACCGGCCAGCAGGACCAACCAGGGGTGATCAGACCCTGATAGAGATGCCAGCCTCCCTCTAGCTGGTAGACGAATGAGGGAAGACTGTCAGTCTGACCTACAGAGGACATATAGGAGAGCACAAAAGCATACCAATAGATGGCGCCCTATCTAAAGGCATCTTATAGGCATCTACCTGTGGGGTTCTATATACATGTATGTATGCATGAGAATAAATATATTTATATACACAGCATGTGACATGAACTACTATATATAAATATATTTAATTCTAGCAACAGCCTACTAACACAAAACAAAATCATAACCATAAGCAAAACAATTCATAACTATAAACAATAAACGACCCAGGGGTCGTAACAGGTACCCACACTTTTTTTACTTGAGAGGTACTTTCTAGCTCAACAAGATCTATATCATAAAAAAATCAATTTCAAGAACCCCAACACAGATTTTGAAATAATGGTGATGGTGTTACTTACTGTTAGTGTTTAAGAGTGATGCACTTATAATGACAAATGGAGGGGGAGAACCGGAAGGTTTTCTTGTATATGCAGTATTTGGGGTTTGAGTTGGCAGTTTGTGATGTTGAGTTTAGTCTCTTGCACCCAAGGCTAATAACTTTCACGTTTCTGTCCACAATTGGGAAAGAGAACTGGCAAAATGTAGGTCAAAATAACAATTGTTCTCATTTTTCTAATTGTGTGGACTCTTGAAATTGTGTAATTCAGATGTTTAAATATAATTTAACTCTCAGGAGTTATTTTAGGGGACTGTCATGTGATCTACCTGCATGGCCCGTGTGATCTACTGGTAGATCACCTTCTACCTTTTGGCAGCCCTGATGCAGATGGACAGAGTAGACCTGATTTCCGCGATTTTCCTATGTGAGGGTATCTACCTTAGGGGACACGGGGAGAACATGTGATGGTATCTACCCTAGAGGACACAGGGAGAACATGTGAGGGTATCTACTCTAGAGGACACAGGGAGAACATGTGAGGGTATCTACCCTAGGGGACACGGGGAGAACATGTGAGGGTATCTACCCTAGGGGACACAGGGAGAACATGTGAGGGTATCTACCCTAGGGGACACGGGGAGAACATGTGAGGGTATCTACCCTAGAGGACACGGGGAGAACATGTGAGGGTATCTACCCTAGGGGACACGGGGAGAACATGTGAGGGTATCTACCCTAGGGGACACGGGGAGAACATGTGAGGGTATCTACCCTAGGGGACACGGGGAGAACATGTGAGGGTATCTACCCTAGGGGACACGGGGAGAACATGTGAGGGTATCTACCCTAGAGGACACAGGGAGAACATGTGAGGGTACCTAATCTAGGGAATTTAGTTGAATATCCCTTCAGTGTTTTCTGTTTGACGATGAAATGACTGATTGTAAAGTTTTTAATGTAAATATTATTGTCAAAAAATGTAATGAAAAGAATATATGTATCAGTGTTGGGATGATGAGAGAGTTCCTAAATATTACCTGAACCAACAATGCTTGGTAACCTGAATGCTTTGTAATGATGTATGTAAAGTAAAGTTCACTATTCATTTGTCAATATATAACACAATTTAAATCCAAATTACAAGGATTTGCGGGAAAGGCGAAGAATGTAAATATAATTTGTTTGTTTAAAGGTAGGGTAAGTGATTTGAAATTCATGGTGTAGTACCAGCCTGGTGCACTAGGGGCCCCCAAAAGTAGCTACACTATGTGAACCTGCTGCTCGATCCTGATTGGAGGAGAATTGTGGTGACCTGGGGAACTTTTATTAGCTCCTCTGCTAACGTGGGGGAGGGGGGAACTCCATATGTGGTTTCCACACCTTATAATAGAGCATTTTAACAGAAAAAAAAAAAAAGATTTTTGGGTGATATCTGACAAAAGTGAATTCACTTCCCCTACCTTTGAACAATACAAAATGTTTCTTAGAGAATGTAAATAATATATTGTTGCTGTTCTGGTTTCGTTTTTTTCTCCATAAGTCAGTGCTATTAAACAACCTTCATGTCTGTGTGACATTGTGGTGAGAGAGAGATGAAGTACTAAATGAACTATAACAGCTGTGGGGTTGATGTAATACACTGATGCAGGACGGATCTAGGCATGGGCATGGGGGGGGGGGGGGGGGGGGGGGGGGGGGGCAATAAATAAATAAACTTTTTGCCCACGTTTCAAATTAAAGTGCTCATACAGTATTTAAAATGTTTTGACACTACTACTGCTAACTAACTACAGCTGTGTCACCACTAAACCAACAGCATTTCATCATTGAAAACAGAAAACTCTCTGAGTCAGACCTTTAGCTTTATGCATGCTGCGTGTCTGTTGCAACTTCAACAACAATAACTGAACTGTTATTATTGATGCTTAGTGACCCGATAAAAGTCCTGTAACCAAAAATGGTATGGAGGCGGCTTCATCGCCTGTGGCGCAAATCTCCTGCCCCCCCCCCCAATGGGAAATGTTACATCCGCCCCTGCTTAGAATACAGCAGAAATAAAACATCCACCATCTCAGAAGGTGTTGCGCTGAGACATGTTGTGTGAACTTGTAGATCTGCTCTACAAGTCCTTGGCATGGGGGATGTTCTGGAACCTCTGATCTGGTGTCCATTGGTCAGAGGAGACGGACATTAAAAGGAACCCTGCCTAATGAGACAAATATGGATAATACATTATACTTGCCCTCTATAACTAGAACTGAACATTTAAAGGTAGGGTAAGTGATTTGAAATTCATCCTGTAGTTCCAGCCTGGTGCACTAGGGGCGCAAAACAGTAGCTACACTATGTGAACCTGCTGCTCGATTGGAGGAGAATTCACCACCACTTGGGGAACTTTTATTAGCTCCTCTGCTAACGTGGGGGAGGGGAAAACTCCATATATGGTTTCCACACCTTATAATAGAGCATTTTAACAGAAAAAAATATTTTTTGGGTGATATCTGACAAAAGTGAAATCACTTCCCCTACCTTTAAAACACATAGAAATAAGCTCTTTAGTTTAAAAATAGTTCATGTTTTTATCCCAAGGGGGTCGCCATTTTATTGTGCCTGTCACATGACCTGTCACAGTGATGATGTCACAGAAGAGCTGTAGTATAGAACATACTTTGGAACGTTTCATGATTATACAGAATTGAAAACTAAACATCAACGCATATACACTGTTCTTTATTTCACCAGCGGGGGTCGCCATTGTCATTACAAATAGAACTGTAAAACAGACCATAGGACAGGGGTCAGCAACCTGCGGCTCAGGAGCCGCATGCGGCTCCAGAACACAGCCCTAGTGGCTCAGTGGCTGTAGCATTATTACATACACACTGGGCTCTAGAACACAGCCCTAGTGGCTCCCTGTAGCATTATTACATACACACTGGGCTCTAACACAGCCCTAGTGGCTCCCTGGCTGTAGCATTATTATATACACACCAAAATAATATAAACATTTCAGTCACCCAAAACGCGTTGCGCTGTCTGACAGTTGCCAGTTAAAGTAGCACTTGGCCATGTCAAAAAAGCCCAGCAGTTATCAGAGGTGGAGCTTTCAATCTGAACCACCCATTTTCAACGGTTTACTCAGTTTACTATGTCATTAATATACCTTAGAGATGTTGTGTGGACTAGAAATGGAGTTCTGTAAAACTCCTTTTTTTTTTTTTTTTTTAGAAACTTTGGCTTAACCAGCCACTCAATTTTTCTGAGAGTGTGCAAATGGAACCAAATGGACCCGCCAGGGTCCATTTGGTTCACATTTGCACACTCTTAGGGAAAAAAACAATAGAATGCGGCTCCAGACAGATTTTGAATTTAATTTTGGATCGAAAATGACTCTTTCAACATCTTGGGTTGCCGATCCCTGCCATAGGAGAAGAAAACATGTAGTAGTTTGATCTATTTCATTAGTTCTACTGCGGAGCGAGTCTTCTGTGACGTCATCACTATCATGGGCGTAACTTTGGGGTGGACCCAAGGGTCCAGACCCCACCAATATCCAGGGATTATTGTTTGGACCCCACCAATAATATTGGTGGGGTCTGAAAAAAAAAAAAAAAACGTCTCATTCACATTGCAGCGAAGAAAGGGCTCCGTCTATTTATATGCTTAATGATTACCTTTGTAGCGGAGCGCCAAATTGTTTCTCTGTAGATCCATCTTTTTTTTGCTTAAATAGTCCCTTTACCAAAACATTGCATGGGACCGATACTACTAACATGCCGTGAGTCGGGGTGTGCGGATGTGTCCCCACGCCATCCATTGACTTTGTATTGAAGCCAGGGGAGTGCTACGGCTGGGGGCTGTGTCGTTGCGCTGGGACACGAACATTATAGGGTCTCTAGCGTCTATCCATGCGTGGTATGACTGGATCGGGCCATTCATTCATTACGGCGCTGAGACGTGGGGAAAAACTCGTATTTCTCCGTGTAAGGCCTTATTGGTGCAACGTGGGCACATGACTGTCAAACGCGAGTGAGATGGCAAGCAAAAGGAAGAAAGTGGACATACGGAGCTTTTTTTCAAAGAAATCTGTAAGTCACACTATCACTCGATAATGAAATCACGTTTGGAACACATCACTTAGCAGGGCAAAATCGTGCCCTGCTAAATCAATGAATCAAGACAAGTTGTTTATGATGACACGCACGACTAACTGCAGAGACTGTAGTTGAAAATCATCCAATGATGGCTGACAAAACGATAGGCACATGTCCTATGATAGAAATTTTGTGACAGTGACACAATCACTCCTCATCATACATAACATGAGACAGTTTCATCATTTACGAGCCTTCGTAAAACGTGGGTGTTAGCATAGTGACAGTCAGACAAAAAAAGCTATCCATAGCTAACCTATCCATTTTTAAATCAACTGGCATTTATGGCCCATTATGTTGTCCAGGTGACAGATCCAACACCACAACTCCACACTACAACACAGTCAGACGGCAATGGAGAGAAAGAGTCACAGGTGAAGCTGAATGATGATTTAGTAGTTTTGCAAAGTTGTCCCGTAATTTACCATTATAAACAATGATAGGCTGATGATGGTTCATTTCTGTCTTTGAGTGCATAAAGTGAATGCTCATGGGATGTCACTGCCAAGGGCGAAACTTTAGGACCCCATCAATGTCAAATGCAAAGTTTCGCCCTTGATCACTATGACAGGTCATGTGACCTGAGGCACAATAAAATGGCGGCCCCATTGGGTTAAAAAACAACAACAACAACAAATAAAAACAACTAAAGAGCTTATTCTATGTGTTTTAAATGTTCAATTCTACTTATAGAGGGCCAGTATAATGTATTATCCATATTTGTCTCATTATGCAGGGTTCCTATTAAGGTGGATGAGCGTACATAAATGTTTTACTTTGGGACTCTGTCCCTCTTCTTGCCCCCTCCCCAGCCCCCACTCATCTGGACCGGGTTGTCTCTGAAGCTCATGCGTTCCTTCTTGAACGGAGAAGACACGACAGTGATCCTCTTATTAGGAGACGGCAGCAGCTCTTGTTCTGAAAGAGTTAAATTAGTGTTAAACGTCAGCGTTACGTACAAGGAATGTTCTGGAAACAGTTTGGGGAACAGTTTGACGTCAGGTTTGATGTGTTGTATCTATTAGAATCTATTTGTATCTATTAGAATCCATATGGACCCCTATAGATCTCTAACTCTTGAAAGTGTTCAAATGAAACCCACTACTGTTATTGTGATCTTTCTGTGAACATTTTCTGTAACACTTATTCTGTAAACTTTATTCCGTAAACCTTTTTCTCCCAGTGATGATAACACAAGGTTTTACATCATCATAAATCGAAATGATTTGATTGGTTGAGCAGGGAACGTGATGTATGATGTACTGTATGTCACCATTACATCAGTGACCATTAACCCACCACACCATGTAAAACTTTACCATTACAACATCAGTGACCATTAACCCACCACACCATGTAAAACTTTACCATTACAACATCAGTGACCATTAACCCACCACACCATGTAAAACTTTACCATTACAACATCAGTGACCATTAACCCACCACACCATGTAAAACTTTACCATTACAACATCAGTGACCATTAACCCACCACACCATGTAAAACTTTACCATTACAACATCAGTGACCATTAACCCACCACACCATGTAAAACTTTACCATTACAACATCAGTGACCATTAACCCACCACACCATGTAAAACTTTACCATTACAACATCAGTGACCATTAACCCACCACACCATGTAAAAATTTACCATTACAACATCAGTAACCATTAACCCACCACACCATGTAAAACTTTACCATTACAACATCAGTGACCATTAACCCACCACACCATTACAACATCAATGGGGCTAGCATCTTGGTTGCAGACATCATACCATCATACCATCTGCAAGCCCACTTTGCAGTTGCAAAATTGCATTCATTCTAGTTCAGCTACTAAAAACAAAGAGAGACTCACTGCTGTGTCCTCCAGAGTGCCTGAGAGGAACAGGAGGACTGAGGTCTGTTCTAGACTGGGAGACTGGACCGGTGTTGGTCCACCATCCAACGCTGTGGTCAGGTACACGCCTGAATGCTGGACTGGCCTGTACGCACACACACACACACACACGCACGTGCACACACACACACACACACACACACACACACACACACACACACACACACACACACACACACACACACACACACACACACACACACACCCACACACACACACACACGCACGCACACGCACACGCACACACGATCTGTACAATACATCTTGGGTGTTTCACTCAGTGTTTGCTCGCATGCACATGTGTGCGTGCATGTGAACATGCAATACACCAGGGCTGCCCAAAAGGTCGATGGTGATCTACCAGTAGATCACACAGACCATGCAGGTAGATCATATGACAGTCCCCCCAGCACTTGGACCCTTATAGATCTGTAACTCTTGAGAGCGGTAAAATGAAACCAAATGGACCCTTATGGGTCCACTTGGCTCTCAAGAGTTAAATTATATTTAAACATCTGAATTACATAATTTCAAGAGTCCACACAATTAGAAAATGGAGAATAATTGTTATTTTGGAGAATAATTACCAAATTTTTGCCAGTTCTCTCTCCCAATTGTGGACAAGAACATGTAAGTTCTTAGTTTTGGGTGCAAGAGACTAAATTCAACATCACAAGCTGTCAAGTCAAACCCCAAACGTCAGTAGTAGCATATACAAGAAAACCTTCCAATTCTCCCTACTCCATTTTTCATTATAAGTGCATTCTTATAAGTGTATTCTTAAACATTATTATAGCAAGTAACACCTTCACCACTATTTCAAAGTCAAACTTTTTCTTTTTGATGTGCACGTTGTAGATCTTGTTGAGCCGATCATTTTGAAAGTAGCTCTCAAGTCAAAAAAGTGTGGGCAGCCATGCAATACACCATCAGTACATGTCTATTTAACTCACCACAAGCTGCACCCTGCCTCCAATCAGAACCTCTGGATTGATCTCTGGGAGGAAACGCTCACTGGAAACAACAACATATGGAAGGGAAGGTGAATGGAGGTAGAAACAACAACATATGGAAGAGAAGGTAAATGGAGGTAGAAACAACAACATATGGAAGGTAAATGGAGGTAGAAACAACAACATATGGAAGGTAAATGGAGGCAGAAACAACAACATATGGAAGAGAAGGTAAATGGAGGTAGAAACAACAACATATGGAAGAGAAGGTAAATGGAGGTAGAAACAACAACATATGGAAGGTAAATGGAGGTAGAAACAACAACATATGGAAGGTAAATGGAGGTAGAAACAACAACATATGGAAGGTAAATGGAGGTAGAAACAACAACATATGGAAGAGAAGGTAAATGGAGGTAGAAACAACAACATATGGAAGGTAAAGCGAGGTAGAAACAACAACATATGGAAGGTAAATGGAGGTAGAAACAACAACATATGGAAGGGAAGGTAAATGGAGGTAGAAACAACAACATATGGAAGGGAAGGTAAATGGAGGTAGAAACAACAACATATGGAAGGTAAATGGAGGTAGAAACAACAACATATGGAAGGTAAATGGAGGTAGAAACAACAACATATGGAAGGGAAGGTAAATGGAGGTAGAAACAACAACATATGGAAGGTAAATGGAGGTAGAAACAACAACATATGGAAGGTAAATGGAGGTAGAAACAACAACATATGGAAGGTAAATGGAGGTAGAAACAACAACATATGGAAGGTGAATGGAGGTAGAAACAACAACATATGGAAGAGAAGGTAAATGGAGGTAGAAACAACAACATATGGAAGGGAAGGTAAATGGGGTAGAAACAACAACATATGGAAGAGAAGGTAAATGGAGGTAGAAACAACAACATATGGAAGGTAAATGGAGGTAGAAACAACAACATATGGAAGGTAAATGGAGGTAGAAACAACAACATATGGAAGGTAAATGGAGGTAGAAACAACAACATATGGAAGGTAAATGGAGGTAGAAACAACAACATATGGAAGGTAAATGGAGGTAGAAACAACAACATATGGAAGGGAAGGTAAATGGAGGTAGAAACAACAACATATGGAAGAGAAGGTAAATGGAGGTAGAAACAACAACATATGGAAGAGAAGGTAAATGGAGGTAGAAACAACAACATATGGAAGAGAAGGTAAATGGAGGTAGAAACAACAACATATAGAAGGTAAATGGAGGTAGAAACAACAACATATAGAAGGTAAATGGAGGTAGAAACAACAACATTAAGAAGGTAAATGGAGGTAGAAACAACAACATATGGAAGGTAAATGGAGGTAAATGGAGGTAGAAACAACAACATATGGAAGGTAAATGGAGGTAGAAACAACAACATATGGAAGAGAAGGTAAATGGAGGTAGAAACAACAACATATGGAAGGTAAATGGAGGTAGAAACAACAACATATGGAAGGTAAATGGAGGTAGAAACAACAACATATGGAAGGTGAATGGAGGTAGAAACAACAACATATGGAAGGTAAATGGAGGTAGAAACAACAACATATGGAAGGTAAATGGAGGTAGAAACAACAACATATGGAAGGTAAATGGAGGTAGAAACAACAACATATGGAAGGTAAATGGAGGTAGAAACAACAACATATGGAAGGTAAATGGAGGTAGAAACAACAACATATGGAAGGTGAATGGAGGTAGAAACAACAACATATGGAAGAGAAGGTAAATGGAGGTAGAAACAACAACATATGGAAGGGAAGGTAAATGGAGGTAGAAACAACAACATATGGAAGGTAAATGGAGGTAGAAACAACAACATATGGAAGGTAAATGGAGGTAGAAACAGCAACATATGGAAGGTAAATGGAGGTAGAAACAACAACATATGGAAGGTAAATGGAGGTAGAAACAACAACATATGGAAGGTAAATGGAGGTAGAAACAACAACATATGGAAGAGAAGGTAAATGGAGGTAGAAACAACAACATATGGAAGAGAAGGTAAATGGAGGTAGAAACAACAACATATGGAAGGTAAATGGAGGTAGAAACAACAACATATGGAAGGTAAATGGAGGTAGAAACAACAACATATGGAAGAGAAGGTAAATGGAGGTAGAAACAACAACATATGGAAGGTAAATGGAGGTAGAAACAACAACATATGGAAGGTAAATGGAGGTAGAAACAACAACATATGGAAGAGAAGGTAAATGGAGGTAGAAACAACAACATATGGAAGAGAAGGTAAATGGAGGTAGAAACAACAACATATGGAAGGTAAAGCGAGGTAGAAACAACAACATATGGAAGGTAAATGGAGGTAGAAACAACAACATATGGAAGGGAAGGTAAATGGAGGTAGAAACAACAACATATGGAAGGGAAGGTAAATGGAGGTAGAAACAACAACATATGGAAGGTAAATGGAGGTAGAAACAACAACATATGGAAGGTAAATGGAGGTAGAAACAACAACATATGGAAGGGAAGGTAAATGGAGGTAGAAACAACAACATATGGAAGGTAAATGGAGGTAGAAACAACAACATATGGAAGGGAAGGTAAATGGAGGTAGAAACAACAACATATGGAAGGTAAATGGAGGTAGAAACAACAACATATGGAAGGTAAATGGAGGTAGAAACAACAACATATGGAAGAGAAGGTAAATGGGGGTAGAAACAACAACATATGGAAGGGAAGGTAAATGGAGGTAGAAACAACAACATATGGAAGGTGAATGGAGGCAGAAACAACAACATATGGAAGAGAAGGTAAATGGAGGTAGAAACAACAACATATGGAAGGGAAGGTAAATGGGGGTAGAAACAACAACATATGGAAGGGAAGGTAAATGGAGGTAGAAACAACAACATATGGAAGGTAAATGGAGGTAGAAACAACAACATAGGGAAGGTAAATGGAGGTAGAAACAACAACATATGGAAGGTAAATGGAGGTAAATGGAGGTAGAAACAACAACATATGGAAGGTAAATGGAGGTAGAAACAACAACATATGGAAGGGAAGGTAAATGGAGGCAGAAACAACAACATATGGAAGAGAAGGTAAATGGAGGTAGAAACAACAACATATGGAAGGGAAGGTAAATGGAGGTAGAAACAACAACATATGGAAGAGAAGGTAAATGGAGGTAGAAACAACAACATATAGAAGGTAAATGGAGGTAGAAACAACAACATATAGAAGGTAAATGGAGGTAGAAACAACAACATTAAGAAGGTAAATGGAGGTAGAAACAACAACATATGGAAGGTAAATGGAGGTAAATGGAGGTAGAAACAACAACATATGGAAGGTAAATGGAGGTAGAAACAACAACATATGGAAGAGAAGGTAAATGGAGGTAGAAACAACAACATATGGAAGGTAAATGGAGGTAGAAACAACAACATATGGAAGGTAAATGGAGGTAGAAACAACAACATATGGAAGAGAAGGTGAATGGAGGTAGAAACAACAACATATGGAAGGTAAATGGAGGTAGAAACAACAACATATGGAAGGTAAATGGAGGTAGAAACAACAACATATGGAAGGTAAATGGAGGTAGAAACAACAACATATGGAAGGTAAATGGAGGTAGAAACAACAACATATGGAAGGTAAATGGAGGTAGAAACAACAACATATGGAAGGTAAATGGAGGTAGAAACAACAACATATGGAAGAGAAGGTAAATGGAGGTAGAAACAACAACATATGGAAGGGAAGGTAAATGGAGGTAGAAACAACAACATATGGAAGGTAAATGGAGGTAGAAACAACAACATATGGAAGGTAAATGGAGGTAGAAACAGCAACATATGGAAGGTAAATGGAGGTAGAAACAACAACATATGGAAGGGAAGGTAAATGGAGGTAGAAACAACAACATATGGAAGAGAAGGTAAATGGAGGTAGAAACAACAACATATGGAAGGTAAATGGAGGTAGAAACAACAACATATGGAAGGTAAATGGAGGTAGAAACAACAACATATGGAAGGTAAATGGAGGCAGAAACAACAACATATGGAAGAGAAGGTAAATGGAGGTAGAAACAACAACATATGGAAGAGAAGGTAAATGGAGGTAGAAACAACAACATATGGAAGGTAAATGGAGGTAGAAACAACAACATATGGAAGGTAAATGGAGGTAGAAACAACAACATATGGAAGAGAAGGTAAATGGAGGTAGAAACAACAACATATGGAAGGTAAATGGAGGTAGAAACAACAACATATGGAAGGTAAATGGAGGTAGAAACAACAACATATGGAAGGTGAATGGAGGTAGAAACAACAACATATGGAAGAGAAGGTGAATGGAGGTAGAAACAACAACATATGGAAGAGAAGGTAAATGGAGGTAGAAACAACAACATATGGAAGGTGAATGGAGGTAGAAACAACAACATATGGAAGGTGAATGGAGGTAGAAACAACAACATATGGAAGGTAAATGGAGGTAGAAACAACAACATATGGAAGGTGAATGGAGGTAGAAACAACAACATATGGAAGGTAAATGGAGGTAGAAACAACAACATATGGAAGGTAAATGGAGGTAGAAACAACAACATATGGAAGGTAAAGCGAGGTAGAAAGGTTTGGGAGACTGTTTAGTGGTCCCCGGGGAGTCGGTCATTTCAATATGAGCAGCTCCATCCCGTTCTACGTCAACACAATTACCTCTGTGTCTGTGAATCCTCCCTGATTCAGGGGCGAATCTAGGCATGGACATGGGGGGGGGGGGGGGGGGGGCTTGCATTTAAAATATAAGATATGAAACACTACTGCTACTAACTAACTACAGCTGTGTCACCACTAAACCAACAGCATTTCATCATTGAAAACAGAAAACTCTCTGAGTCAGACCTTTAGCTTTATGCATGCTGCGTGTCTGTTGCAACTTCAACAACAACTGATGTTATTATTGATGCTTTACTTGACTAATAAAAGTCCTGTAACTGAAAATGGTATGGGTGCGGCCCCCATACCCTTTTCTCCTGCCCCCCCCCCCCCCCCCCCCCCCCCCCCCCCCCCCCCCCATTGGAAAATGCTACATCCGGCCCTGCTGAGTGTCTGTGAATCCACCTCACCTCTCTGAGTGTCCATAGTGTCTGTGAATCCACCTCACCTCTCTGAGTGTCTGTGAATCCACCTCCTAGTCCGTTCTTGGTTAACGTTCATCTCTGCCACAAAGCCCAGCTCAGCTTCACCATCTGGACCTGATAAGAATTTATCATCAATCATCAATCATCAATCAATACTATAATTAAGGAGATGTCTGTCTGAATGTCTGAATGTCTGAAACAAGCGTAACTCATCCCTGGCTGCACCAATCGCTATGATTTTTCACACAGTCATTGACCATAACATTAGGAAGAGACTAACGAAGCCCTTTTTTCAAATTAACAAATTGTTGATTAATAATGAATTTATTTAGTAATTAAATTTCTCCATTCACTTAACATTGGCAATTCCCTTTTCGGCCACAGGGGGCAATGCAAATAACAAAACACACACACACAATTTATGACTGGCCATTGCAGTGTGCAAATGTGGGCATTAAAGCAATCCTTCATCAAAATACTTGCATCTTTGGTGATATCACATTACCCACACACTACATCATTTGGTGTTCATATATTCACAACGGGTAAGGTCCTAGTTCAAATAAAATGATGAACCACTTGAGTTCGTGTTATTCAAATGATTCCAAGCGCAGCTGTGTGTTTCACCAAATCAGCCCGATGATTAGCCTCGGCAAAACAATTCCACATTTCCCAGAACAAGGAAAAGGAAATGAGGTCGCCTATAGCAGGGGTTTTCAACCTTTTTCATCCCAGGGCCCACCATTTATTCAGCATTTGAGCCACGGACCACCATTTGATGACATTTTCACCCTAAAGACCTCAAACTAAAGAATTCCTTTGGTTTTGGTGTTCACAATTCCATTCCTTCTTAATTAAATAGTGCTAATTCAGATGATGAATATTTTAACCCTTGAGAGTGTGAAAATGAAACCAAATGGACCCGGAAGGGTCCATTTGGTTTCATTTTCACACTCTCAAGAGTTACATCTGGTTAACCAACTTTCCATCATTTAGCCTGGGGACCACCTGGAACCTTCACAAGGACCACTGGTGGTCCCCGGACCACCTGTTGAAAACCCCTGGCCTATAGCAAAGAGGGTCTAAAGAGGCGACACTCTACGAACATTGGAATCGCCACCAGATGGCGCAGCTGTAGCACTGCTCTATGACATCATCACTCCAAGATGGCGGCAACTCTGAGGCTCCCGCCATCTAGTGGCGATTCCGAAAACTGTAGTGAGAACAGTAGTCTTCTAAAGGAAGGAAGTTACGTCATCACTCCAACATGGCGGAGGCACTGGAGGCTGGTATGGGACTTAATGGTCTTGGTGTTGCCAAAGATACTCTATTCATAAAGATGGCCATACTCCCATTGGCGCCACTATATAAATGACATGGACTACAAAGCCTACAAATGGTCTCTTAAGTAGTAATGGTTTAGATCAGAACCCCCTATCTGTCGTATGTCAAACTGCAGATTACAAAGAGACTCTTCCTGACTCCTAGAGTCAGGAAGAGTTGGGCGGTGGGATAAAGAATACTTTATAACAAAATGAAACTGTTCTGTTTAGCTAATAGAAGCCATTTTACTATGAATATGCTGTAAATATTATATGTCTTTTGATGATGGGGTCCAGTATTTAGTTCAGTGTCCATGGAGTTAAGGAATGGATCATAAGTTGTGTTCACGTTCATTCTACCATTGGAAATGAATAGACTCCAACATACTTCCCGTCTCCTAATATTGTACCCCCCCCCTTCTTCTAGAGTCAGGAAGCAACCTAAGTACGACCCTCTTGGTCATTGGCCTCTTGGGTGTCGCCTACCTTTCAGGAAGTCCCTCCTGTTTGCCGAAGACGGTCTCTTTGCTGCCTCCACTGGACCGCAGCGGGTAGCACCGCTGGTGCCGTTCCCCAAAGAGTCCAGGACAACCTTTGGGTCTGTGTGTGATGACAGAGACAGGGAGACAGACAGACAACAGAGATCTGCTTAAATACGGTTAGAATTATGCTTTGGTAGTTGTGATCAAAGACAAGCGTCCGTTCCTCTGATGACCATAGATCAGGGGTGGGCAATTATTTTTCCCAAGGGGCCCAAATGAGATACATAAAATATTGTGGAGGGCCAAGACTAAAGGCTGAACTAAAGTCTGTGTAATATTAATTTAACAGTAACACCAACCATTTTGACACCATTTATTCAGTATTTGAGCCACGGACCACCATTTGATGACATTTTAGCCCCACAGACCCCAGAACTAAAGATAGATTAAAAAATGACCATTCTTTTTACATTCTCTGATTGTGTAGACTTGGGCTAATTCAGAAGGTAAATATCTTAACTCTTGAGAGTGTACAAATGAAACCAAATGGACCCGCAAGGGTCCATTTGGTTTCATTTTTGCGCTCTCAAAGAGTTACATCTGGTTAACCAACTTTCCATATTTAACTGGAGCTCTATCAAGGACCACTGGTGGTCCCCGGACCACTGGTTTAAAACCCTTTCCCGGGCCACTCAGAGTCAGCCAAAGAGCCGCATTTGGCCCCCGGGCCGCATGATGCCCAGGCAGGGGCGGATCTAGGCATGGGGGGGCAATGCCCCCCTAAATACCCAGTCTGCCCCCCCAAAACAACCAAACAACAACCAAACAGTTGCAAAACAACCCCACATATTTCAAATGAAAGTGTTTATATTTAAAATGATTTCAAACACTACTACTGCTACTTAACTAACTACAGCTGTGTCACCACTAAACCAACAGCATTTCATCATTAAAAACAGAAAACTCTCTGAGTCAGACCTTTAGCTTTATGTGTCTGTTTGCGTGTCTGTTGCAACTTCAACAACAACTGATGTTATTATTGATGCTTTACTTGACTAATAAAAGTCCTGTAACCGAAAATGGTATGGGGGCCGCACCCATGCCCCTCCAACATGTTCTCTTGCCCCCCCAAATGGGACATGTTACATCCGCCCTTGTGCCCAGGTATGCCATAGACCAGGGGTGGGCAATTATTTTTCCCAAGGGGCCACATGAGATACATAAAATATTGTGGAGGGCCAAGACTAAAGGCATTTTAGCCCCCACAGATCCCAAAACTAAAGATTTCTTTTGTTTTTGTTCACAATACCAGGCTTGATTTGGGAAACAAAACAGGCAAACATGACCATTCTTTTACATTATCTGATTGTGTAGTTTTTAGGTAATTCAGATGATGACTATTTTAACTCTTGAGAGTGTAAACATGAAACCAAATGGACCCGCAAGGGTCCATTTGGTTTCATTTTTACGCTCTCAAAGAGTTACATCTGGTTAACCAACTCTCCATATTTAACTGGAACTCTCTCAAGGACCACTGGTGGTCCCCGGGCCGGTCAGAGTCAGCCAAAGGGCCGCATTTGGCCCCCGGGCCGCATAATGCCCAGGTATGCTATAGACGGATCTTACAGCAAAGGGATTGCTTGAAAATAACTAAGCCAGATGAATGCAACCACTTGCAGTAATGTACCACATCATGAAGGTAAGTAACAGTGAAAAGGCCCATCGACCTCAGGGCCCCCTAAATCAGGGGGCCCGGGGTTGGATAATGCTCCCCTGCCGATGACGGGGGGAGGTGAGGTCACCCAGCCGTGACTACGTCACAACAATGACGTCAAAGTCGTGTCTTTATAAAGAGTTAGACGTCTGAATCTCATCCGGACCCCAAATTCCAAAACTGTATTAACGTACCAGTTTTAAAACTGAACATTTGGCCAAAATTGCCTAATAACTTCTATTAACTTCACAATGTGTTATGGCGCAAACACATTTTGAGCTTGTAGATTGGCAATTTTGTGAAGAGATTTTGTACCAACAGCAATAAGCAATGAAAGTACAGTACAGGGGTTTTCAACAGGTGGTCCAGGGACCCCCAGTGGTCCCTGAGAGGGTTCCAGGTGGTCCCCAGCCAAGTTGTTTAACCAGATGTAACTCTTGAGAACGTAAAAATGAAACCAAATGGACCCTGGCGGGTCCATTTGGTTTCATTTTTACACTCTCAAGAGTTAAAATATTCATCATGTGAATCAGTCCTAATCTACACAACTAGAAGATTAATAGTCATGGACAGAAGCAAAGGAAATCTTTAGTTTGGGGGGGTCCGTGGCAGAAATGCTGAATAAATGATGGGCCCTGGGATGAAAAAGGTTGAAAACCCCTGCAATACAGGGGTTGACTCACCCGTTCCTTTCTTGGTCAGTGTTGGTGGTTTCATCCTCTGAGCTCTCCTGAGCATCATCATGGCTGTGTGACTGTCTCTGAAACCCCTGGAGCACCAGAGACAACAACCATACCAGTTTGAGACAACAATGATACCAGTTTGAGACAACAATGATACCAGTTTGAGACAATGATACCAGTTTGAGACAACGATACCAGTTTGAGACAACGATACCAGTTTGAGACAACGATACCAGTTTGAGACAACAATACCAGTTTGAGACAACGATACCAGTTTGAGACAACGATACCAGTTTGAGACAACGATGCCAGTTTGAGACAACGATACCAGTTTGAGACAACAATACCAGTTTGAGACAACGATGCCAGTTTGAGACAACGATACCAGTTTGAGACAACGATACCAGTTTGATACAACGATACCAGTTTGATACAACAATACCAGTTTGAGACAACGATACCAGTTTGATACAACAATTCCAGTTTGATACAACAATTCCAGTTTGATACAACGATACCAGTTTGATACAACGATACCAGTTTGATACAACAATTCCAGTTTGATACAACGATACCAGTTTGATACAACAATTCCAGTTTGATACAACGATACCAGTTTGAGACAACGATACCAGTTTGATACAACAATACCAGTTTTAGACAACGATACCAGTTTGAGACAACAATACCAGTTTGAGACAACGATACCAGTTTTAGACAAAGATACCAGTTTTAGACAAAGATACCAGATTGAGACAACGATACCAGTTTGACACAACAATACCAGTTTGAGACAACGATACCAGTTTGAGACAACGATACCAGTTTGAGACAACGATACCAGTTTGAGACAACGATGCCAGTTTGAGACAACGATACCAGTTTGAGACAACGATACCAGTTTGAGACAACGATACCAGTTTGAGACAACGATACCTTGAGACAACGATACCAGTTTGAGACAACGATGCCAGTTTGAGACGATACCAGTTTGAGACAACGATACCAGTTTGAGACAACGATAACAATTTGAGACAACGATGCCAGTTTGAGACAACGATACCAGTTTGAGACAACGATACCAGTTTGAGACAACGATACCAGTTTGAGACAACGATGCCAGTTTGAGACAACAATACCAGTTTGAGACAACGATACCAGTTTGAGACAACGATACCAGTTTGAGACAACGATACCAGTTTGAGACAACGATAACAATTTGAGACAACGATGCCAGTTTGAGACAACGATGCCAACCAGTTTGAGACAACAATACCAGTTTGAGACAACAATGCCAGTTTGAGACAACAATGCCAGTTTGAGACAACAATACCAGTTTGAGACAACAATGCCAGTTTGAGACAACAATACCAGTTTGAGACAACAATACCAGTTTGAGACAACAATACCAGTTTGAGACAACAATGCCAGTTTGAGACAACAATGCCAGATTGAGACAACAATACCAGTTTGAGACAACAATACCAGTTTGAGACAACAATGCCAGTTTGAGACAACGATGCCAGTTTGATACAACAATACCAGTTTGAGACAACAATGCCAGTTTGCGACAACAATACCAGTTTGAGACAAAACGATTTATATTGCGATCTTAATTATGTCGTAATTCAATTTGACATATCAAATATATTGCGATGTTTTCTTCCCCACAAATGACTTGGCTTTTATCATACCCTAGGCAAGATTTTCCCTGGAGCCCCCCCTTACCAGGGGGGCTCCAGGGAAAATCTCCTGTAAAATGGCACTCCCCAAGGATAAAATTATAAACAATTTATATTTTATAACAATTATAAACAATTATATGTGTTTAAATGTTCAATACTAGTTATAGAGGATAAGTATAATGTATTATTAGTGGTCACCCCTCCCCCCCCTCATGGTCACCCCCCCTCCCCTCATATTCGCCCCCCTCCCCTCATGATCGCCCCCCTCCCCTCATGGCACCCTAGGCAACTGCCTAGTATGCCTAATGGCAAAACACCCCTGCATGAAAAGCAGTGTTGTAGTGGGACTTTTAGACAGGGGAGACGCTCCATAAGACACATGCATGCACACATGCACGTACATCTGTGTGCACATGTGCAATACGCACACACACACACACACACACACTATTAACCTACACAACACACTATCCATACAAGTAAATTACAAGTCAAAAAGACATATTTTTTCCCCCCAAAAAAAATATTTTAGATGTAAGGGGACTGCTTTTGTACGTTTTGGAACAAGCCAATCAGTAGGTCTGTGTGTTTCATGTCAATGTCAAGCTGGTACTTCTTAATTTAAAGGTAGGGTAAGTGATTTGAAATTCATCCTGTAGTTCCAGCCTGGTGCACTAGGGGCGCCAAACAGTAGCTACACTATGTGAGCCTGCTGCTCCATCCTGATTGGAGGAGAATTCGCCACCACCTGGGGAACTTTTATTAGCTCCTCTGCTAACATGGGGGAGGGGGAAACTCCATATATGGTTTCCACACCTTATAATAGAGCATTTTAACAGAAAAAATATTTTTTGGGTGATATCTGACAAAAGTGAAATCACTTCCCCTACCTTTAATTTTATTCTATTTTTCCCAGGAGTGTCCCCTGGAACCTCCCTAAAATCACCAATGCAAGCATACAATTACCAGTATGATTAATTATTAACAACTACAACATTAACAACTAATCCTTGACTGCCTTAACAGAATCCTATGATGAACAGTCAACATTTCTTCAGAGAAGATGATGATGATAATTATAATAATATTCACCATTCTTCCAGTATCTTCTCAGATCTTTCAGAGAGACCATCAGGCACTGAGGTGGAGGCAGGAGATCTGATCCTGGTCAACATGAACACATTCACCAAAATACTCTTTAGATTTAAACACTTATGGAAAGCTTATGTACCAGATGTAACTCTTGAGAGTGTAAAAATGAAACCAAATGGACCCGCAAGGGTCCATTTGGTTTCATTTTTACACTCTCAAGAGTTAAAATATTCATCATCTGAATTAGCACTGAGGTGGAGGCAGGAGATCTGATCCTGGTCAACATGAACACATTCACCAAAATACTTATTAGCACAATGACACAAAACCTTTCAAACATTTTCAAAATGTTTAGCTTTGTGGTTTCCACCAGTTCTGTTTTCTAGTTAGTTGGTTTCTCTAAAATCTACAAGCAGATCTACAAACTCAAAAAAGTGTTGCATTACAAGATCTAGCACCGTGAATAATCCATTCTGTACTAGAACTCGTTTTTGTGTGCAGTAATGAACACCTGTTTATTTCTGGGTCCTTACTGTATGGCGTCTATTGACAAACATTTTTAGAACGCTGAGAGGCTAAAGCGGGGAAACATCTTAGCTGTCAGACGCGCTGCTTTATTTATTTCCTTGGGAATCACTGCTCCAGGCCATCACTGCTTTATTTCATTTTATTAAAGTTAAAACAGGTAGTTGATACAGTGATCAATGCATGGGTTTTACCGTACTAAAGCGAATGCGGTCAACAAAGTTGGACCTTCCCCGTTCACCCCCTCTCTCCCTCCATTCATGAAATGCCGCTCTGAGAACAGCTGATTTTACTACGACTGACGTAAGCATCCAACACCACGTGACCCATATAACTGTCACCAACACTTACCTACAGTAATGTGCTGTATGTTACCTGTGTCTGTTATCCAGGTCTCCAGTCTGTCTCACAGCCTCAGTCTCCTCAGTGATCCAGACCTGTCTGTCTCCAGTCTGTCTCACAGCCTCAGTCTCCTCAGTGATCCAGGCCTGTCTGTCTCCAGTCTGTCTGTCTCCAGTCTGTCTCACAGCCTCAGTCTCCTCAGTGATCCAGGCCTGTCTGTCTCCAGTCTGTCTCACAGCCTCAGTCTCCTCAGTGATCCAGACCTGTCTGTCTCCAGTCTGTCTGTCTCCAGTCTGTCTGTCTCCAGTCTGTCTGTCTCCAGTCTGTCTCACAGCCTCAGTGATCCAGGCCTGTCTGAGCCTCCATGAGGGAACAGCTGGAGATGGAACATCCTAAACACATACAGTACATACAGTATAGTCACTGAGATGGGACATTCATTTACTATTATTCTGTGTGCCTGCCAGTATGGCAGAAGCACACAGGTTGTGATTCGTCAACTTAATCCATAATCATCAGACACTCATATTTATATCCGA
>CM076969.1:3201212-3283712 GCA_039105355.1 Benthosema pterotum | reverse complement strand
AGGACAGGTTAGTCAAGACACCAGAAACACCGTGACTTCATCACACATCCTGTTTTGGAGATCTAGCGCTTCAGAATAAGGGTTTTTAACCGAACGCACTGCCCTGAGCATGCCCTGCAGCATAGGGTAGAAAATGACAACTGAATTGCGTTAAAGGGGAATTACACCCATTTTCAAAAAAATCCTGAGAGGATACAAATGTTCCATTTGTACTCTCTCAGGAAAAAGGGGTCTGAAAGAAAAATCATTAACATGGTGAAATCCATCTTGATGATGCCATCAGATGTATTTTACCATGTTAATAATTTTTTCAGACCTCCATTTTTAGGAAATACAGAACTGGGGGAACTTTTTTTTTATCATGTCCGCCCAACATCTGTAAGGTATATTAATGACATATTAAAATGTTGAAAATGGGTGGAGTTCCCCTTTAAGTGAGTTAAACAGAGCAGACATCAGTTAGTTATTCTCACCTCCAGCTGCTGTCCTCCACCACAGGGTTTCCTCTCAGATGGACGTGTCTCAGGACTGGACATGTCCTCAGGCTCTCACACACACAGCTCAGCTCTGGGACATCAACAACAACAACAACATCTCAGATGGACATGTCTCAGGACTGGACATGTCCTCAGGCTCTCACACACACAGCTCAGCTCTGGGACATCAACAACAACAACAACAACAACAACATCTCAGATCAGGGGCGGATTGGCACATATTTTCCCACCGGGACAATTTTGCCTTTCCCAGGCCACCCTGAGGCGGCAGCTGGTTAACCAACCTCTTTGAGAGCGTAAAAATGAAACAAAATGGACCCTTGCGGGTCCATTTGGTGCATTTTGGAAGTGCCACTAGTGCATTTTGGATCTTGGCAGTTGGCAACACTGCCTCCAGCAGCGCGAGGCAGTGCCCTGGCGCACAGGAGTGAACGGGAATATAGCAATTCTCCTACTTGAAGGCTCTAGTGTAGGACACCTTTTCTTTTTTGAAGGATAGAAACACTAGTTTGCCTGGCCTGGGCCTCGTGCTGGCCTGCCCTGGACTTAAAAAAAAAAAAAAAAAAAAAAAAAAAAAACTGTCCAGGCCACTAGGTGGCGCAGGCCACCGGGAAAACTCCCTGTACTCCAGATGGCCAATCCGCCCCTGTCTCAGATGGACATGTCTCAGGACTGAAACAAATTCTTCTATTACCACCATGTCACAACGTTGGCTGCATGGTGCGTTATCCAAACAAATGCTGCATCACATCAAAAAGGAGATGGGTCCCACGACAGGTTGCAAGAGTGTTGTTGATTATTAATTTCATGCTTACACAACAGTTTCGGCCGTACCGCCCTTCTTCAGGTGCGGTTACTGAACTGAAGAAGGCCGGCACGGCCGAAAATGTCGCGTGCATCTACTGCAAAGTACAAAGAAATGTAAGCAGAAATGAATAAACTACAACACTCCTGCAACCTCTCGTGCAACCCACCTCCTTTTTTTCCATGGACATGTCCTCAGGCTCTCACACACGTTGCTCAGCATTTCAGCATTTCACCTTAAACGGTGAAACCGTTTCACTTCATCATGGAGTATGAATGAGCATTTAGACCTTCTTTTGATTTGTATGTCGTTATTTTGAGCTTACAAAGCACACAACTCTTGTATGAATTAAATATATAAATGCCTACCTGAGAGGCAGTTGTGACTGAGGTCCAGGATCTGTAGTGACACACAGTCAGACAGAGAGGGAAGCTGGGTGATGCTGAGGGAGAGAGAGGAGAGAGAAGAGAGACATTTTAGCCTCACAGACTGAGGCTAGACTGGATTTCCCAAACAAAACAGTCAAACATACAGATCAAAATGACCATTAATCTTCTACATTCTCTAGTTGTGTAGACTTGGGGATAATTCACATGATAAATATTTTAACTCTTTGAGAGCGTAAAAATGAAACCAAATGGACCCGCAAGGGTCCATTTGGCTCTCAGGTTATCTGTTGGTTGGTGTGGTTACCTGTTGGTTGGTGTGGTTGGTGTGGTTACCTGTTCCTTGCAGCAGACAGCTCCTGTATCAGGGGTAACCAGCAGTCTGTCAGGATGTCCACAGAGGACAGACTGTTGTCATCCACTAACAGCTGTCTGAGGAGGACATGGTTGGACAGACAGGGCAGCTAGAGGAGAGAGAGAGACGCACGCACGCATGCACACATGCACGCATGCACGCACGCACGCACACGCAAGCACGCACGCACACGCACACGCACACACACACACACACACACACACACACCACACACACACACACACACACACACACACACACACACACACACACACACACACACACACAAACACACACACACGATGGACAAGAAACGTCAGCTCTCAGGTCTAACAGTACGTTTTAACGGCGGGCGATGGACAAGAAACGTCGGCCGATATGAGTGACGCCGACGGTCATTACCGTAAATTCTCGCTTAGAATGGCATGCAAAATGAGTACCGTAAACGACAGTGCTGTGGTGCACTGAAAAAAATAGTATGGTGGAGGAGGAAGTGGGACGGAACTAGGAACCAAACTGCGCCGAATGGTTTCGGGTCGAGGGCAAAAAAAGCAGCACTTGGCTCTGATTGGTTATCCCCGGCCAAACGTCGGCCGATTCGGCCGAAAAGCTCAACAATTTTATCTTCCCGGCCGACGTCGCCCCCCCCCCCCCCCCCCCCCCCCCCCCCCCCCCCCCCCCCCCCCCCCCCATCGCCCGACGTCGCCCGTTCTGCTGTCGCCCGAGTCGATACTCATACAGTATTTGCAGATGCCGATATGACCATAGAAGGGCCGATGCCATACTTTTTACAATACCGATAAAGTATTGTATTGAATATGTTTTATTATTTTGACCATTAAATTAGATATAGGAGCTTTAAATGAATGAACAAGGAAAAACTCTGTTTGTCTCACCATTTCTTATTCCTTCTGTCCCAGAAACACGTACAGCTCCTATTTAACGATTTCCTTTTAATAATTTGACCACCGGTGGTAGGCTTACCGATCACGCGGTAGGGCAAAACACGACGATTTGTAGATTTCATTCTTTAATCCATCTATTAGTCCGAGCGCATCGTCTGATGACTTTCATTTGGGACAGAATGGGCACGGCCATTTTGATCTTTTGTCCCATTCGCACCCATTTAATTCAATTCAATGCATTCAAAAGCCATTCTTGAGATTCTGCCCCTGAATGTCGTGGGCGCACCGGTAAATCAACTAGGGCGAAACGTCTTTTGACCCAGAACTGTTTGCACAGATGGTGAGAGGACAGGTTAGTCAAGACACCAGAAACACCATGACGTCATCATCGCACATCCTGTTTTGGAGATCTAGCGCTTCAGAATAAGGGTTTTTAACCGAACGCACTGCCCTGAGCATGCCCCGCAGCATAGGGTAGAAAATGACAACTGAATTGCGTTAAAGGGGAATTACACCCATTTTCAAAAAAATCCTGAGAGGATACAAATGTTCCATTTGTACTCTCTCAGGAAAAAGGGGTCTGAAAGAAAAATCATTAACATGGTTAAATCCATCTTGATGATGTCATCAGATGTATTTCACCATGTTAATGATTTTTTTTTCACATCGTGTGTGTGTGTGTGTGTGTGTGTGTGTGTGTGTGTGTGTGTGTGTGTGTGTGTGTGTGCGTGTGCGTGTGCGTGTGCGTGCGCGTGCGTGCTTGCGTGTGCGTGCGTGCGTGCATGCGTGCATGTGTGCATGCGTGCGTGCGTCTCTCTCTCTCCTCTAGCTGCCCTGTCTGTCCAACCATGTCCTCCTCAGACAGCTGTTAGTGGATGACAACAGTCTGTCCTCTGTAGACATCCTGACAGACTGCTGGTTACCCCTGCTACAGGAGCTGTCTGCTGCAAGGAACAGGTAACCACACCAACCACACCAACCAACAGATAACCACACCAACCAACAGGTAACCTGAGAGCCAAATGGACCCTTGCGGGTCCATTTGGTTTCATTTTTACACTCTCAAAGAGTTAAAATATTCATCATGTGAATTATCCCCAAGTCTACACAACTAGAGAATGTAGAAGATTAATGGTCATTTTGATCTGTATGTTTGACTGTTTTGTTTGCGAAATCCAGTCTAGCCTCAGTCTGTGAGGCTAACAGTACGTTTTAACGGCGGGCGATGGAAAAGAAACGTCAGCAGATATGAGCGACGCCGACGGTCATTACCGTAAATTCTCGCTTAGAATGGCATGCAAAATGAGTACCGTAAACGACGGTGCTGTGGTGCACTGAAAAAAATAGTATGGTGGAGGAGGAAGTGGGACGGAACTAGGAACCAAACTGCGCCGAATGGTTTCGGGTCGAGGGCAAAAAAAGCAGCACTTGGCTCTGATTGGTTATCCCCGGCCAAACGTCGGCCGATTCGGGCGAAAAGCTCAACAATTTTTATCTTTCCGGCCGACGTCGCCCCCCCCCCCCCCCCCCCCCCCATCGCCCGATGTCGCCCGTTCTGCTGCTGTCGCCCGAATCGGCGGCTCCCATAGAGAAATAATGGATGTCGGGCGACGTCGCTTTTATCATCGCCCGCCATCCCCGCCGTTAAAACGTAGGGTAAGGTGCTAAAGGGTTTCTAGTACCTCAGTGAGGCTGTTGGACCTCAGGTCTAAAGTGCTAAAGGTTTCCTGTACCTCAGTGAGGCTGTTGGACCTCAGGTCTAAAGTGCTAAAGGTTTCTTGTACCTCCGTGAGGCTGTTGGACCTCAGGTCCAGCGTGTTGAGGAGTCCACAGTTCTCCAGACCCTCCAGGTGGTCCAGATGGTTGTGTGAACAGTCCAGGTGCAGCAGGGTGCAGACCTCTCTCAGTCCTGTGGTGCTGATCAGATGGTTGTGGTCCACACACAGCCTCTGGAGCCTCTTCATAGAGTCCAGGCCAGCTGCACACACAGTCATATCGAGAGAAGACTAAAGATCTCAACGGGCCTGAAAATTAAGGCCTGGCCCTAACAGTTCAGGCCCTAGGCCCTACCCAGCCCTACTAAATGGAATAGATTTTAGGCCCTACCCGGCCCTACTAAATGGAATAGATTTTAGGCCCTACCCAGCCCTACTAAATGGAATAGATTTTAGGCCCTACCCGGCCCTACTAAATGGAATAGATTTTAGGCCCTACCCGGCCCTACTAAATGGAATAGATTTTAGGCCCTACCCGGCCCTACTAAATGGAATAGATTTTAGGCCCTACCCGGCCCTACTAAATGGAATAGATTTTAGGCCCTACCCGGCCCTACTAAATGGAATAGATTTTAGGCCCTACCCGGCCCTCTAAATGGAATAGATTTTAGGCCCTACCCGGCCCTACTAAATGGAATAGATTTTAGGCCCTACCCGGCCCTACTAAATGGAATAGATTTTAGGCCCTACCCGGCCCTAAACTGTTGGGTTTGGGAAAAATTTGAGAATCCGCCACAGATTCAAATTGAAATGGCAATCAGCACCATCTTCATAATAGGTAAATACAGAAAATAACTATTTTTCTTACTATATTAAAATAATTCAATATATATTATTTATTCATGGGGCCCGAGGCCCTACCCGGCCCTATTGATTAGGATAAATTTTAGGCCCTACCCGGCCCTAAATGTCGGGTTGGGCCTGTTCGGGTTCGGTCCTGGTCGGGTTCGGGCAGAGTTTGAGAACTCTAGAGAAGACCATCGATCAATCATTCATTCAATCAATTGATGAATCAATTAATCATATAGAACTACCTTAGTCCCTTTAGTCCTATAAAACAGGCATTTTCCATTTGATTACATTTTCACCCCCCAAGACCTATATCTAAAGAATTCTTTTAGTTTTGTCCACAATTCCTGTGGCTTGATTTTGCAAACAAAACCGTGTATTTTAACTCTTGAGAGCGTAAACATGAAACCAAATGGACCCGCAAGGGTTCATTTGGTTTCATTTTTACGCTCTCAAGAGTTACATCTGGTTAACCAACTTTCCATCATTTAGCCTGGGGACCACCTGGAACCTTCTCAAGGACCACTAGTGGTCCCCCGACCACCTGTTGAAAACCCCAGCTATAAAGGACTGAATCTGCGTTACCTCATAGCATTTAATCACTGTAACCATTATCTTTAAATGTTACCTGCAGATAGCAGATCTACAAGCTCACAGAACTGTTGGAAAATGTGGTGCAAATGTTTGTATATACATTACTTTTTTTAATCAGTCAGGGGTTGACACTAAGGTCTCGGAGGCACTTGCCCATCGGGCAAGTGCAAGTCAGGTTCTACTTGCCCTCAGCTCATGGTCACTTGCCCCCTAAAATATATAGGGGGCAAGTAAATATACATTTCAGTAAATATACATTTCAGCACCACGGACAGAGCCACTACAGCTACCATAACAGAAAGCTCGTTTCAGAAGACATGCAGGTGTAGGACTGTAGGTATTTGGTCGTTTGGCTCACCGATGCGTGTGATGGAGTTGTAGGACAGCTCCAGAACGTCCAGACTCTCCACTCCGTCCAGACCATGGATGGACGTCAGATGGTTGTGGCTCAGAAGAAGAATCCTCAGCTTGGACAGTTTCTCACAGTCCAGGAAGGAGATCTCATTCTCCTGTCAATAGAGTACAGGCAGGACACGGAACTAGTGCTTTAAATCAGGGGTTTTCAACCTTTTTCATCCCAGGGCCCACCATTTATTCAGCATTTGAGCCACGGACCACCAAACTAAAGATTTCCTTTGCTTCTGTCCATGACCATTAATCTTCTAGTTGTGTAGATTACGACTGAGCTAAGTCTTTAACTCTTGAGAGTGTAAAAATGAAACCAAATGGACCCGCCAGGGTCCATTTGGTTTCATTTTTACGTTCTCAAGAGTTACATCTGGTTAACCATTAGCTGGGGACCACCTGGATCTCTCTCAAGGACCACTGGTGGTCCCCGGACCACCTGTTGAAAACCCCTGGTTTAAAAGGACCCTGGCTAATAAGACAAATATGCCTTAAAACACTATACTTGCCTTCTAAACTAAACTAAAACATGCAGATAAAAAACCTTCAATACTTTATTTCTTTCATAAATAGAGAATCTTTCACTCAATAGGAGGTGCTCCGTTCGCAGGATGATGATGTTCATCCATACAGTATATTCTATAGAGCTAGATCACACATGACATCATCATCCTGTGCCAGGAGCAGTTCTTGTTGAGTGAAATATTCTCTATTTATGAAAGAAATAAGATGCCATTGGTGTTTTTATTTGTTTTTATTTTAGTTATATAGGGAAAGTATAATGTTTTAAGCGATGTTTGTCTTACTAGTCAGGGATCCTTTTAAGAATTGAATTACATTAGAACAGGGGTGTAAAACTCAAATACACACCAGACCGAGCCATCGGACTGCGTTCCAACACGCGGGCACTGATTTATGAGGAGTCTTTTAAACAGCAAAAAAGGTCATTCTCTTCAAAAAACAATGTCCCTTAATAGTAAGAAAAAACTGAAAATGCACTGTTAAAGCTGACATAGATGAGAAAGTCAATCAACTGAGTCGAGAAAGTAAAACAATGACTTGAATTCATTTCTTATTATACCAGAGGGAGAGTTTTAACAGTATTTAGTATTTCATCCCATGAGGCAATGATAATTCATTCACAGGCCTGATTTGGCCTTGAGTTTGACATACTGTATGTGCATTAGAATATTCCTGTTATCTCTTTAACAGATCAGCACAAAAGCTACTGTAGGCTCGCTCCCATTAGCCTCAATAGTAACTAAATAATTTAAAGAAAATGAATGATTTTCAGTATATCTTGCACAGGACTTATATTAGTCAAGTAAAGCATCAATAATAACATCAGTTGTTGTTGAAGTTGCAACAGACACACAGCATGCATAAAGCTAAAGGTCTGACTCTGAGAGTTTTCTGTTTTCAATGATGAAATGCTGTTGGTTTAGTGGTGACACAGCTGTAGTTAGTTAGTAGCAGTAGTAGTGTTTCAAATCATTTTAAATATACTGTAAGCACTTTTATTTGAAATATCTTAGAAATTTGGGTTGTTTTGCATGCCATCATGTTTGGTGGGGCAAATGTCTAGATCCGGCACTGATGAGTTACCTGAGTAGATTAACATATCCATTTCCATGTGCTGATGTAAATCAAAGTAAAATCCTATGTAATCTAATAATGTAAAAAACATGTTATAGGTTCTATCCCCCACCTGTACATCGATGTAGCAGAGCTCTGGACACTGACTCAATAAAAACATGTTATAGGTTCTATCCCCCACCTGTACATCGATGTAGCAGAGCTCTGGACACTGACTCAATAAAAACATGTTATAGGTTCTATTCTCTACCTCAGAGGTGGGCAATTATTTTTCACAGGGGGCCAGATGAAATGCATAAAATATTTTGGAGGGCCAAGACTAAAGGCTGAACTAAAGTCTGCGTAAAATTATTTTAGTTTCAAGATAAAGGTAAGCGTAAGACCAACCATTTTGACACCATGTCCCTCTATTTATTCAGTATTTGAGCACCACTATTTGATGACATTTTAGCCCATTTTAGACCACAAAACTAAAGATTTCTTTTGGTTTTGTCCACAATGCCAGGCCGATTTCACAAAGAAAACAGGCAAAGATAGATCAAAAATGACCATTCTTTTACATTCTCTGACTATCTGAAGACTTGGGCTAATTCATATGATGAATATTTTATCTCTTGAGAGTGTAAAAATGAAACCAAATGGACCCACAAGGGTCCATTTGGTTTCATTTTTACACTCTCAAAGAATTACATCTGGTTAACCAACTTTCCATATTTAACTGGAAGTCTCTCAAGGACCACTGGTGGTCCCCGGACCACTAGTTGAAAACCACAGTACCCTTTCACAGGCCGGTCAGAGTCAGCCAAAGGGCCGCATTTGCCCCCCGGGCCGCATAATGCCCAGGTATGTTCTACCTATACATCGATGTAGCAGAGCTCTGGACACTGACCCAATAAAAACATGTTATAGGTTCTATCCTCTACCTGTACATGGATGTAGCAGAGCTCTGGACACTGACCCAATAAAAACATGTTATAGGTTCTATCCTCTACCTGTACATGGATGTAGCAGAGCTCTGGACACTGACCCAATAAAAACATGTTATAGGTTCTATCCTCTACCTGTACATGGATGTAGCAGAGCTCTGGACACTGACCCAATAAAAACATGTTATAGGTTCTATCCTCTACCTGTACATCGATGTAGCAGAGCTCTGGACACTGACTCAATAAAGACATGTTATAGGTTCTATCTCCCACCTGTACATCGATGTAGCAGAGTTCTGGACACTGACCCAATAAAAACATGTTATAGGTTCTATCCTCTACCTGTACATGGATGTAGCAGAGCTCTGGACACTGACCCAATAAAAACATGTTATAGGTTCTATCCTCTACCTGTACATGGATGTAGCAGAGCTCTGGACACTGACCCAATAAAAACATGTTATAGGTTCTATCCTCTACCTGTACATCGATGTAGCAGAGCTCTGGACACTGACCCAGACCCTCCAGAGATCTGAGTCCACATCGTCTGAGGGTCAGGGACTGGAGGAGAGGACAGTGGACCAGAGTGGACACACTGCAGCCTGGGAGGTCCTCCAGAACCACCGTGGTTACCTGGAGTAATAACAGAACACAGGGTTCAGAGGAATAATAACAGAACACAGGGTTCAGAGGTTCAGAGGAATAATAACAGAACACAGGGTTCAGACAGAGGAATAATAACAGAACACAGGGTTCAGACAGAGGAATAATAACAGAACACAGGGTTCAGACAGAGGAATAATAACAGAACACAGGGTTCAGACAGAGGAATAATAACAGAACACAGGGTTCAGACAGAGGAATAATAACAGAACACAGGGTTCAGACAGAGGAATAATAACAGAACACAGGGTTCAGACAGAGGAATAATAACAGAACACAGGGTTCAGAGGCAGGGGTGTTTTTGGCAGACTAGGCAGTTACCTAGGGCGCCATGAGGGGAGGGGGGAGAGTGGTAGTCTTGGGCAATATACCGGTATTACCGTTTATCGCGATATTGGAAATCAATACCGAGTAATATCGTTGGGTCTGTGAAAAATATCGAATACCGAATATCGTCAAATACCGACATTCTATTAAAATATGAGCAATGAGACTTAATTGTAACTATACAAACAATTTTCATGTTACACACATGCCTAAACTAGCCCTTATTTGGGCTAGGCTTTTTGGAAACAATGTATTTCCAACTCCAGTTTTTCCCTATTTAGGCTGCTTGAACAGCAGAGCGCTCAGTTTCTGACCCCTCAAAGTCGCAAATTCTGAGAACTAGGTGACTGGTGGAGCGTTCCAACTCTGATTGCCGTCAATACCGGTAATATCGAATATCGAGCTAATTAAGACATTATCAATAGCGACATTAAAAAATCAATACCGCCCACTCACCGACTAGTGAGTGGAGGATGGGCGACCATGAGAGGAGGGGGGGTGAGAGGAGAGGGCGACCACACATGCTTTAAAAGGATCCCAGGCTAATAAGCCTCATATGGATAAATACATTATACTTCTCCTCTATAACTAGAATTAAACATTTAAAACTACTGTATTTTTAGTTTAAAAATACAGTAGTTCATAATTTCATCCCTTGGGTTGCACCATTTTACAGGAGGAGATTAAACCCTTTCTGTACTGAACGCATTTTGGTGTTTTAGCTGTTGAAAAATAGCAGATCTACAAGCTCATATCGCGTCACCCGGTGGCGCGATATGAATTTGTAGTTCTGCTATTTTTGAAACATTGTGAAAATGTGGTGCAAATCTTTGAATACATTATTTCGGAAGAAAACATTTTTCAACTCAAATCTTTGCTTCTGGGGGATCCCTAGAACAACATGTTTTTAGATGAGGTTCTGCAGCTAAATAATAGATATTTCTGGGGGTCTTTGGCATGAAATATGTTGAGCATTACTGACACAGAAAGAGATTTTCCCAGAAAAAGTAGAATCTAGCGCCAGGGACTAGAATTTAGTTTCACAAACTAGAATTTAGTGTCATGGACTACAATCTAGTGTCGGGAACTAGAATCTAGTGTCAGAAACTAGAATCTAGTGTCAGAAACTAGAATCTAACTTCAGAAACTAGAATCTACTGAGAGGAACTAGAATCTATCGTAGGGGACTAGAATCTAGCATGAGGAACTAGAATCTTCAATCGGAAACTAGAATCTAGCGCTGTGAACTAGAATCTAGCATCAAAAAGTAAAATCGGATCAGGTTCCAGTGCTGTTATTAGTTGGAGAAAAAATGAATGTGAACTGTAGTTTGCTGTCAGAGCCACAGGGTGGTGCTGTAGTGCAGCAGATAAATGAACTCAGCTGGGCAGTCAATGAGGTCTTTCTGCTTGTTCTTTATACAAGGACAGTGGTTTTCAACCTATTTCATACCAGGGCCCACTATTTATTCTGAATTTCAGCCACGGACCACCTATGATGTTGAGTTTATAGTCTCTCAGACCCAAAACTTAGGATTTTCAAGTTTTTTGTCAACAATTTAGGAGAGATGAACTGGCAAAACATTGGTCAAAATAACAGTTATTCTTCTACATTTTCTAATTGTGTTGATTCGTGAAAATAATAAGAAAATAATAAGACTCTTGAGAGCGTAAAATGAAACCAAATTGACCCTTACGGGTCGAAATCCATTTGGTTTCATTTTACACTCTCAAGAGTGACAGATTTATTAGGGTTTATTTCGTTACCAACTGTCTATCATTTAGCTCGGGATCTCCTGGAATCCTCTCAGGGACCGCTGGTGGTCCCCGGACCAACTGTTCAAAACCCCTGTACTAGGAGCAGGCAATAGGCAACCCAATAGGCAACCAAATCAAGATGAGGTGCCATGTACTTTATTGATGGTCTGCGTGCCATAACATGACATTATGTAAGGGATAATAACATTCAACGAACTGGTAAGTTGATTCCCTGGATGTTATCCCGCTTAATACCATACATGGCTTAAAACATTAATACTTTAATAAATAATTGACAGAAATAATACATAAGGTTGGTTATTTTTCCTGCTCTATACTACAGAGATCCAGGGCCAAGCTATTCTTCATTTTTGAAGAATAGAAGTTTGTTGTTCAATGCTTGTTTAATGAAAGTAATGGAGAATGAAGAGAAATTTAAAGTGGGGGTGCCGTGATTTTTGTATTTTTTCCAATTTTGTACATGTTTGAGAGGTGACAGTATGTAAATATACCCCTTGGTGTGTTTTTTATGTGCAATGATGTCTTCCCTTTGTATTTAGGGTTTCTTCCTGGGGGCTGAACCTTTCCAGGCAAACGTGCCAATGAAAAAAACTCCATTAGAGTGACATCACATTTTCAGCCCCTCCCCTAACTCCTCCCCCTTTATCATGCAACTAAAGCTGTGGGTGTGGCTTCAGTTCAGCTGGATCTCCACCCATCACCACCCACCAGGCAAACCAGGCATACTTAATGAACTGGCTGGGTGGAATCATAAAAATGACAGTTTAACAAACACTGTACACTTTTTTGAAAAAAATCTTACTCTTCATATAACAATAATACCTGATGATCATGTTTTAGGGTAGAAAAAAATCATGGCACTCCATCTTTAATGTTCGTTTTGAGGCATTATACAAACATTAGAGTCATTACGTAGCGTACAAATGGAACCAAATGATTCGTACGCTCTCAGAAAATAGATTCTAAAATTAGTAACGTGGAGAAACACAACTTGATAACACCATCAAGTTATGTTTCACAAGTTTGCTTTCTGATTTTTCTTTTACAGACTTCTAGCAAACACAGAATGGGGGAGCTTTTTTATATTATGTCCACACAGCATCTCTAAAAACGTATAATAATGACAGTAAAATGTTGAAAACGTGTAGAATGCAAGGGCCTTCCTCTAAAAGTGAGGAAGACACTTGCACATGAAGGACCCTGTATGGCATAGCCTGTGTATGGAACTCCAACCTCCAACACCGGACAATCAAACTCAGTTTCTTCTATATGTAGCACCCAGCCATGAGCCAGCGACAACAGCCCCGCCAATCGGGCTCAGCCCTATTGGCGCGACTTGTTGTGCGTTGGACTGGCGAGTGGGAGTCCCGGGTTCGATCCCCGCTTCTGCGTAATACTACAATCTGGCGTAGTCGGCAGGATTTGGAGTGCGGGTGTTATCCCCAATATACCCGTCTACGTCCTTGCGGGTCCACATGAGGGACATCACGTACGGGGGTCCGTGGTGTGAAGTGTGAAGCGCGAGGACGCGCTCCAAAAGATCAAGGGGGTGAATGTAGCACCCAGCCATGAGCCAGCCACAACAGCCCCGCCAATCGGGCTCAGCCTTATTGGCGCGACTTGTTGTGCGTTGGACTGGCGAGTGGGAGTCCCGGGTTCGATCCCCGCTTCTGCGTAATACTACATATACAACGGTAGAATCTGTTCTCCTGTATGGCAGGAGAGTGCACCAGAATGCTACGCGTACATCAGTAAGAGTGCACATGTTACAAACGAGAATCTACATAGTGCAGGGGTTTTCAACAGGTGGTCCGGGGACCACCAGTGGTCCCTGAGAGGGTTCCAGGTGGTCCCCAGCTAAGTTGGTTAACCAGATGTAACTCCTGAGAACGTAAAAATGAAACCAAATGGACCCTTGCGGGTCCATTTGGTTTCATTTTCACACACTCACGACTTAAAATATTCATCATCTGAATTAGCCATTACGTTGCTTGTTTTGTTTCCCCAAATCCAGCCTGGAATTGTGGACAAAAGGAAATTAAATCTTTAGATTTGGGGTCTGTGGGCCTAAAATATCCTCAAATGGTGGGTCCGTGGCTCAAATCCAGAATAAATGGTGGTCCCTGGGATGAAAAAGGTTGAAAACCCCTGACATACTGGGATATTGAGGGTGAGCGATAGCCTGATTATCAGACTGGAGTTCAGCTTCCTGAAGATTGAACTGAAATTGCCCACTGTCTGTGAGATTTCAATGGGGAGGGGTTTGGTTCATTCCAGTCATGTGGCTAATGGTCTAGCCCAGGGGTTTTCAACAGGTGGTCCGGGGACCACCAGTGGTCCCTGAGAGGGTTCCAGGTGGTCCCCAGGCTAAATGATGGAAAGTTGGTTAACCAGATGTAACTCTTGAGAATGTAAAAATGAAACCAAATGGACCCTTGCGGGTCCATTTGGTTTCATTTTCACACTCTCAAGAGTTAAAATATTTATCATCTGAATTAGCACCACTTGATTAAGAAGTTTACACTGTTTTGTTGGCAAAATACAGCCTGGAATTGTGGAAAAAAACAAAAGAATTATTTAGTTTTAGGTCTCTGGGGCTAAAATGTCATCCAATGGTGGTCCGTGGCTCAAATGCTGAATAAATGGTGGTCCCTGGAGTCAAAAAGGTTGAAAACCACTGGTCTAGCCCATGTGCCAACCACACAAATATACCCGACGAGTGCTGCTAGCATGTGAACAAAAGCAGCAAATTATGTCAGATGATGATGTTTATACAACCCAACGCTTCTTTAATGAAACTATTTATCATAGGTCGGTTTAATGGACAGATTGATACATCCGCGTATCAGACCAAGAGACTTGGTCTGACTCTGAACCAAGTTCCTGGGTCTGAACCAAGTCCATGGGTCAGAACCAGGTTCCTGGGTCTGAACCAGGCTAGGTGAGCGACAAAATAGCAGCCAGGAGAATGAGACTTTCAGGAACACTGCCAACGACATCAAGAGCTGCCAGCCAGCAGACTGCTGTTATGGGAACCAACATCACCAACACTCCAGTTCCTACCTGTTTCAGAGACGTCCATCCGCCAGCCTGCAGCAGGGTCTGTGGGCAGAGCGGTGCGGGGAGAGCACCGCTGACCTCACTGTCACTCCTCCTCCCCCTCCTTCTCAACTCTCTCTGGCTCGGGGCGGTGGCGGTGGCACTGCTGCCCCTCTGCCTCCTGCGGTTCTGTGTGGACCAGGGGATGCAGTCCCTCATCCAGGACAGCCTCTTCTGCTCCGTGAGCTCCGGGAGGCACATGGGAGGCTCTGGTTCTGGAAGGCCCTCTGGAAGGCCCAGAGGTAGCTCTGGAAGGCCTTTGGGTGGCTCTGGCAGGCCCACAGGAAGCTCTGGTTCAGGAAGGCCCTTGGGTGGCTCTGGCAGGCCCACAGGAAGCTCTGGTTCAGGAAGGCCCTTGGGTGGCTCTGGCAGGCCCACGGGTAGCTCTGGTTCTGGAAGGCCCTTGGGTGGCTCTGGCAGGCCCTCTGGAAGGCCTTTGGGCTCTGGAAGGCCCACAGGTGGCTCTGGTTCTGGAAGGCCCATGGGTAGCTCTGGAAGGCCCTTGGGTAGCTCTGGATGGTCCACGGGTGGCTCTGGAACGCCCACAGGTAGCTCTTGAAGGCCCTCTGGAAGGCCTACAGGTAGCTCTGGTTCTGGAAGGCCCACAGGTAGCTCTGGAAGGCCCTTTGGAAGGCCCACGCGTGGCTCTGGAAGGCCCATGGGTATCTCCAGCAGAGGTTGTGGTTCAGGAGAGAGCATGAGGTCAGGGTCAGCGGTGTTGGGTCCGTTTGGTCTCACCGACGCCAGGTATTCTCCGCCAGTTGTTCCGCTACTGGGAGGGAGTTCTGTGTGACCTTCAGAACCGTGTTCTGTCCCATCATGCATGATGTTGCTGGGTACAGTTTGTGAGTCGGTTGGGGTCAGACTGGTGCTGATTCCAGTCGACAGAGCTTTCTTATGATCGTCCTCGCTCTGCGTCTCGCGTTGTCCTTCTCTCTCCGTTCGCTGCTGCAGCTTGTTGTTCGTTTCTCTCCTCTCATCCGTTAACTTCACCTCCACAGATTTCGTTTCCTCCTTCTCACCTTCAGACTCTTCCTTCTCCTTCACTCTGTCGTCTTCTAGGTCTGACGTCTCTCTGTTCTTCTGCTCCTCAGCTGCCTCCATCCTTCTCTCCTCCTCCTCTTTCCCTTCCTCTGCTTCCTTCTCTCTCTCCTCCTCCCTCCATCTCCTATCTTCCTCCGCCTTCAGTCTTTCCTCCTCTCGTTTCCTCTGTTCCTCCTCCTTGTTCCTCCTCTTTTCCTGCTCTTTCTTCTTCTCCTCCTCTTCCTCTTGCCTCCTCATCTCCTCCTCTCTCCTCCTCCTCCTCTTCTCTTCTTGCTCCTGTGTCCTCCTCTTCTCCTCCTCCTCCATCAGGCGCTCTCTCTCCTCCTGTGCTTCCTTCTCTCTCCTCCTCTCCTCCTCCTCCTCCTGATGCCTCCGTCGGGTGAGGAGTCTCCTGGCAGCAGCCTGGAGGGTGGATGCTGCTCTGTGTCGTAGCGTCTCTCTGCTCCTCTCCTCCTCCAACGCTCTCCTCTCCTCTTCCACCTGCTGCTGGAGCTCCTTCAGCACCTCCTGGTTCAACGAGAGAATAAAATCATAGCTGATAACTCTAACCTCGTCAATCTCCTCCCATCAGGCAGGAGGCACAGAAGTACTAATAGCTCAACATCTTGTTTCAGAGATAGCACTAACCTTGTAGCTATTAGACACTTGAACTTGTCTCACTAGTTTACGGTTATAATAATGCATGTATGTAGCAATATGCAACGCATATAGCACTTTAAGGATAAATAACATGAAATTTCTGCTTTCTATCCCCACAGATTATTTAGTTTTAACAGTCAGTCTTTCATATCATATAGAGGAGCTTTAATGTAAATTGCTCTCAGGAACAGCTGGTTTGATTTTGTCCTCATAATGATGTCATCAATGCATCCTGCTTTGTATAATTCCTGCTCTCCTTCAGTCTGCAGTTACAAATGTGCATTTCCACTTTGTTTTTAATCAGTGGTGATTGAGGCTCAAACCATTAGAAATAAGCTCGAGGGACATATACAACATGACATTAAGTATTAAACAAATTTAGGACAATTTTCCTCCTTTAAAATACCTGTTCTCTTTATAATAATTCAGTGGAGAAAACATAATATTCACACACCTGTTGCCGGCATAATTCCAGTTCCAGTTGTTCTTCTGCTGCTCTCTTTGCCTTCTGAAGATCTTCCAGAAGAATCTGATAATACATAAAATGCAAATTGACACCTTGAAACCTTGACACCTTTGACAGCAGTCATTGGGTGCAATTCCCGATCGCTGTGGTGTAGCCAGGTATGGTGTAAGTCCTCAGGTCTGGGGCCTGATTTGCCTATACCACCAGGACTGGGCCTGGGCCTACCAAATAATTATCCATAATAATTAAAACCAGTCATCAAGAGCTTCAACTCATGATGAACAAAGCAGGGGAGTACAGTAACATTTTTAATTGGGGGGTCAGGTGATTTCTGGACCTTTTGACTGGCAGGTTTTAATTATTCTGGGTAATTATTTGGTAAGCTCAGGCCCATGGATTGAGAATTGCACCCATTTACTCCAAAGGCTGTGCTACCAAATATTGAATTTGAGGTGTCAAGCTTTTGTCACAGCATTTTAAGTCATGTTTTATTATTAGTTTAATAAAGAATTTGAGGCACCAAATACTTTAATCAATTTCAACTTATATTGCAGACATTTGGAGTTGTTGGGTCTTTATGTGCAAGGTGGGTGCCGATACTTTTCGGCCATGACGGTACAAGACCTCACCTTGAAACACTACTACTGCTACTAACTAACTAACTACAGCTGTGGCACCACTAAACCAACAGCATTTCATCATTGAAAACAGAAAACTCTCTGAGTCAGACCTTTAGCTTTATGCACGCTGCGTGTCTGTTGCAACTTCAACAACAACTGATGTTATTATTGATGCTTTAACTTGACTAGTAAAAGTCCTATAACCAAAAATGCTACGGGTGCGACTTCATCCCCCGTGACGTGAAGGGGGATGAAGTCGCACCCGTAGCATTTGGTATGGGTGCGACTACTGTGTGTTAATTAGGATTAACACCTTCTCCTTCTCACCTTCTCCTCCTCCTCTCTCCTCCTCAGCTGCTCCTCCAGACGTCTCTCCCTGCTCCTCCTCCTCTCCTCCTCCACCTCCTGCTCGCGGCGTCTCTTCTCCCTGGCCGCCCGCCGGGCTCCAGCCACCCTCTCCTCCTGCTGCTGCTGCAGCCGCTCTAGGGCTCTAAGCTCCACGGACAGAGTGTCCTCCTCCTCCTCCTCCTCCTGCTGCTCCAGAGCTCTGAGCTCTAGTGACAGAGTCCTCTCACAGCCATGGTGGTCGTCTCCTCCTGAAACTGAACAAACCCCTGCTGTCACTGCTGTGGTGTTTGCACTTATTACATGGCCTGAATGAATGCTCCAATCAGAAGCCAGCGTTCTGGTCACGTGAGCGGTCACATACTGTGTGTCACAACAACGGACCGCTCCGCTCAACAACAGACCTCCTAGCCCAGGACGAACGTACGTTAGATTCTAGTTCCTGGTGCTAGATTGTAGTTCCCGAAGCTAGAATCTAGTTTCTGACGCTAGATTCTAATTTCTGACGCTAAATTCTAGTTTCTGACGCTAAATTCTAGTTTCTGGTGCTAGATTGTAGTTTCTATGCTAGATTCTACTTTCCTACGCTATGCTATATTATAGTTTGATGCTAGATTCTAGTTTCTGACCCTAAATTCTATCTATAGTTGGCTGCGGACTCCCATCTGTGAAAACATGTTCTAGGGATCGCCCAGAAGCAAAATTTTAAGTTAAAAAAGTTTGCTTCTGAAATAATATGTTCAAAGACTTGCACAACATTTTTACGATCTTTCAAAAATAGCAGACCGACAAGCTGGTGAGCTTGTCGATCTGCTATTTTTCAATTGCTAAGTTAATGCTTAGAACACCAAAACGCATTAAAGTACAGAAGTGGATGAAGGGGCAGGGGTTGATGCCCCCTTTTTGATGCCTATGTGTGCACGCCCCTGGACATAATGGTGAGTCCACTTGTAACTATTTTTTATTTAGGAAAGTGGGCTTCGGTCCACTGTGTTCTGTGATACTTCATTATGACAAACATACTGGAAAGATGAAAGCGAATCGAGTGGCACAAAGGAGAGTGCTTGTCGATATGGATTAAAGGGATATTTCAGATTTTTCTGAATGGCTTCACGCCACGGGCGTTGAAGACGCCCCCATACCATTTTCTCCTGCCCCCCCAATTGGGAAATATTACATCCACCCCTGTCTCTCCTACAGCAGTCACATGTGTACGGTTCAACCAGTCCAGTCCGGCCCAGCTGGGAGCAGAGGTCGGCGGGTCCATGACCTGGTGTAGTCCAGACAACGAGCCAGAAATACACACAGAGACGTGGAAGGAAGACGAAGAATGCCCAGAGAGCACACATACTGTAACCCCCCCCTCCTCCTCCGCAGGCCGCGCCCTGACATTTTGGACTACAAAGCGACGGGAGTGGATTATTTTGGACTACAAAGCGTTGGGGTGGATTCCTCCCTCACGCTGTCAGAGCTCTGTCCCATTGAGGACGCCACAGCGTGAAGCCATACCTTTCTTTGACAGTACAGGAAATGTAACAGAGAACACATACTGTGTACATCAGGGGTCTCAAACTGGCGGCACGCAGGCCTTTCGCGGCCCCCCCAGGATGACATTTCGTGGCCCTGACCTTCATATCCGCCAAGCGGAGATGAGTCAAATACAACTGTCTGTAGGCCCTTTATTTTATTTTTTATTTTTTAGCGGCACCAAGGTAAATAAATGTACACTGTGTACACTGTACTCAGCACCATTGAGAGAGACAGAGTTGCGACACTGTAAGCCAGGGGTGCCCAACCTTTTTTGATCCAAGATCTACTTTTCAGCAGCCAACCCCTCCAGGATCTACCAGTCCAATATCATCAACATTTCAAACCACACGCATCGTTGCCAGCCTGCAGTAACTTCACAACAACACAACACTACGTTGTTTTACCACTTTACTTTATGTCCATATAAGCATAAAGTACAACAGACTTGTCATAAATAGGCCTACAACAGTCCAACATAAGTACAACAGACATGGACAAACACTGCCATTGCATTTTCTTATCCACTGCCTTTTTTTTCTTTCCCCCCCACATCTCCCGAGATCTACTTGAGATCAGGCCGAGATCTACCGGTAGATCCCGATCTACTGGTTGGGCTCCCCTGCTGTAAGCGAACAGCCTATAGAGAGGAACAGGGTTACAGTCCAGTCGGACTCTGACTCCATCTCAGCCCATAGCACTTGTATTACATACCAACCCATAGTACTTGCAGGAGTGACTTATGTATTACCATGTTTTAGTGCAGGGGTTCTCAACCTTTTTGACACCAGGGACCACCGTTTATTCAGCATTTGAGCCACGGACCACGAATTGATTACATTTTCACACCAAAGACCTAAAACTAAAGAATTCTTTGGATATTGTCCACAATTCCAGGCTGGATTTTGCCAACAAAACAGTGTAAACTTCTTAATTAAGTGGTGCTGATTCAGATGGTGATTATTTTAACTCTTGAGAGTGTGAAAATGAAACCAAATGGACCCGCAAGGGTCCATTTGGTTTCATTTTTACATTCTGAAGAGTTACATCTGGTTAACCAACTTTCCATCATTTAGCCTGGCGACCAACGGGAACCCTCTCAGGGACCACTGGTGGTCCCCGGACCACCTGTTAAAAAAAACCCTGTTTTAGTGCTTACACTGTCTATTGTAAATTCTGCTTAAATTGTAAACCTAAAGGTTTGTAAATTGCGTACCTTTCTGGTTGAGGCTCTCTGACTGAGTGGAAACAGCAGAGGTAGAAGGAAGGTTGGACACAGTGGACCAGTGGCTTTGACCCTCTGTCTCAGGAACAGTCTGATGAACAGATCAAACAAACACAACAATTACACTACAGCACTGGTTTCCAAACGTTTTCATACCAGGGACCACTATTTATTCTGCAAATGTTATCATGTCAAGTTTTTGTCCACATTTTAGGGAGAGATAACTGGAAAAACAACATTATTCTAATCTACATTTTCAAATTGTGTAGACTCCTGAGAATTAAGTAATTTAAATGTTTAGATATAATTTAACTCTTGAGAACATAAAAAGGAAACCAGATGGACCCATAATTTTTTATTTTATTTTATTTTTATTTTATTTTTTCCATTTTACACCCTCTTACAGATCTATAAGGGTCCATCATTTAGCTGAGGACCACCTGGAATCCTCTCAAGGACCACTGGTTGAAAACCCCAGGACCTGGAGGACCTTCAGTTTGTTGTTACATGGTTTTATATCATTATTTGTTAATTTATTTTTTTTTACAGCTGAGCCAAAACACAAGCTCAGGTTTGGATAGGGGCTTATAGTAAAAAGATAGAACAGTGACTCTAATTAAGGTGTTAATTAGAGTCTATGAATGAGAGCTATAAACAGTATTAGCCAATACTGAAGACAAAGCGAGATGATTACCTGATCGTCCAGTGTGTTCGGGTCATCTTCAAAGTCGGAAGTGAAGTCCCCGATGTTACGCAGTACAGCGACTTCTAAAATCCCAAAGAAAGGACATCGGACATCAGCATTCATTTCGCCAGTAAAAGTGTGGAACGCCCTACCGACAGACACTAAGAAATGTGAATCCCTTAACCACTTTTACGATTCATCGAGAAATGTGGTTACTGAACAAAGCCCTTCTGTGAGATACAGATTGAGTAGGAAAAAAAGTGGTATTTCATCATGTACATTAATGAGGGCCGATTATAATTATGCAGGCCCTGAATCCTGAACATGCATCCCTGAATCCTAAACAAGTACGCACAGTATTGCTATTCATGGATTTGAAATATTTTTCAATCAAAACTGCTTAGAATCTATAGTACAAAGTTGATAGAAAATACTGAATGATGTAGTCTTCAGGACAAATAGCATTTCCTATAGGCTTGTTCAAGAGACCAACATGACAATTACCTTCAAGGTCTTGGAGAATGATCTCTTCATAAACGGCAGTCTTTCTCCTTGAGGCTTCAATATAAGGAAGCAGTGAGAGATGGATCTCAGCTGTAGCCTAATAGAAAGAGTGAATTACAATCCATTATGCAATAACTTACAACATGGAGTGTGTAACAGCCTCTTGGCTTGGTAGATGAGATGGTTAATGCTGAGACAGTGGCCGCAATGCAATCATAACATGCTGGATTTTTATCAAACAAATGCTTTGCAGATAGAAAGAGGATAATTCAGCCTTTCCATACAGCTGCAATGTTGGTGAGTTTAACGTTGTTTAATACAAGCAGATCACATTTTTGGGGGGTGAGTCCAATGAAGAGTATTGCAACTCTGGATTCATCCAGAGTATGAAAAAATCTAGAGTTGCATTGCAGCTACTGAGACAGAAGCCGCAATGCTTAGATTAGATTATTTTATAATTTATGGAGGAGTCCAGTAGCCTATAAGAATTTTCATCTATGATTTACTTGTATTAAACAATACAACTGTGTGGAAAGGTTGAATTATCTGTAATTAATTATCTGCACATCATTTGTTTGATAAAACTCCACCATAGACGTGTTATGAGATACTTTCTGTCCATACAGTCTCTGCATGTGATTCTTTTACTAAGTACTGGAGTTTAGAAGCGCTCATCATTAGTCACTGAACGGCCCTGTGTACCGCCTGTTTAGAATCTACACATAATGCAGGAGGCACCAGGCTGACCTGTTAATACAAACAAGTGCCTCCCAAGTTCAGCACTTTTATTTATTGACAGAAAGTAGCTCATAACATGTCTAATGTGGATTTTTATCAAACAAATGCTTTATAGATAGAAAGAGGGTAGTTCAACCTTTCCATACAGCTGCAATGTTGGTGAGTTTATGCTCTTTAATACAAGCAGATCACAGATGGTTTTTTTTTTTTTTTTCGTCATTGTGAGTAAGTGGATAGTATTGCAACTCTGAATTCATCCCATTAGCCCTTTAAAAAAAATCTAGAATTCCATTGCAGACAGAGTTTCAAACTGATGCTCTTTATGTTCAAGAGAAATAATTATAAATCATCACTCAGTCGAGTCAGAAACCTTACAGTTTACACAAAATGCCCTATGTTTCAAACTGGATAATAAGTAAATGAGCCTAGACTATGAAAATTAAAAATTTTGAAAATTGAAACCCAAACATGCCTTAAAAGACAAAACACATTTGATGTATTAAAGTATTTGCAAAAAAAATCTTTTTAACTAGCTCTGGACCTATGTTTTCACCACCTCTATGTTTTAACTACATTTAATACACACACACACACACACACACACACACACACACACACACACACACACACACACACACACACACACACACACACACACACACACACACACACACACACACACACACACACACACACACACACACACACGATACAAGGGAATCTTGTTCTCACAAACCTCCTTCCTCCTTCCAAAGAGTGTTAAGACGTTAAGACATGGACTAAACTTAATGTACGCATAAATTCAGGAACTAAATTCAGGAAACAAACTTTTGTCACAATTAACAGTTTGTTTTGAAGTGTCCACAGTCCACAGTCCGACTCTGACGCCATCTTGGTTTCCTGAATGACCTCTGACCTCTAACACAAACAACTCACATCCCAGAGAAACTCTCCAGAGTTGAAGCATGAACATGCACAAAATAAACTAAAACAAAACACATTTAATTACGGACATAAAGACTCTCAGGAAAGTGTTCTAAAAGCCATCATTGACATACTTTTTGTCTTGTTTTGTTTTGTGTTCAAAAACGGTGAAACGTCCCTTTAATAATTACACGTAAAAAGTCAAATAAACCGGATCATACTTGTTCCTCCTCTTTATCCTCCATCTCAGCAGCAGACAGTCACTGGTGCTCCTCCATCAGGCTTCTATGTTTCATTTAGGATCTGTCAAAAGTCTCAAAACAAGACAAAACGCAACACAAAACCTGTTTTAAAGGCGTGAATATGAATTCACCACTGACTGCTGTTATACCGCAGCGTCTGTGTGTGTTGTTAAAGTGCATCATGGTCTCCATGACAACCAGACAGCATGGAGGACGGAGGCCTGCGAGGACAAACACAACCGAACCGAACAGAACCGAGGTAGGCGTACTGAGTATTCATATTTATAGGAATTCAGCGTTTTACTGTCATTAAAGGGGAAGTCCACTGTCATTACTCTAGACTAGAGCAGGGGTTTTCAACCTTTTTGACAGGGACCACCACTTATTCAGCATTTGAGCCACGGACCACCATTTGATTACATTTTCACACCAAAGACCCAAAAAACTAAAGATTTCTTTTGCTTTTGTAAACAATTCCAGGTTGGATTTGGGAAACAAAACAGTCAAACATACAGATCAAAATGACCATTAATCTTCTACATTCTCTAGTTGTGTAGACTTGGGATAATTAAGATGCTGATTTTTTTTTAACTCTTGAGAGTGTAAAAATGAAACCAAATGGACCCGCAAGGGTCCATTTGGTTTCATTTTTACGTTCTCAAGAGTTACATCTGGTTAAACAACTTAGCTGGGGACCACCTGGAATCCTCTCAAGGACCACTGGTGGTCCCCGGACCACCTGTTGAAAACCCCAGGGGTTTTCAACCTTTTTGACTCCAGGGACCACCATTTATTCAGCATTTGAGCCACAGAGGACCAGCATTTGATTACATTTTCACCCCAAAGACCTTAATTAAAGATTTTTGTTGACAATTCCAGGCTGGAGTTTGCCAACAAAACAGTGTAGATTTCTTCATTAATTGGTGCTAATTCAGATGATGAATATTTTAACTCTTGAGAGTGTAAAAATGAAACCAAATGGACCCTTGCGGGTCCATTTGGTTTCATTTTTACACGCTCAAGAGTTACATGTGGTTAACCACCTTTCCATCATTTAACCTGGGGACCACCTGGAACCCTCTCAAGGACCACTGGTGGTCCTGCCCTAGAGGTGCTGGGTGGACATGATTTTTTTTTTTTTTTTTTTTTTTTTTTATGCCTTAATGAAATGAACAAGTTGGCCACTAACAAGTGTATATGCTTAACGTGTGTCCAATCAGCTTTTTCAGATTTGACGCAGCTGTAGCCTACTTGAATTGTACTGTAACTGTCATCTCTGTTAATAAAAATGTCATTCATTCATTCATTCATTCATTCATTCATTCATTCATTCATTCATTCATTCATTCATTCATTCATGATAAAAACGTTGTGTTTCCTAGAAATGGAGGTCTGAAGAAAATCATTAACATGGTGAAACATCTTGATGACATCATCAAGATGTATTTCACCATGTTAATGGATTTCTTTAGATGCTTCTTTTTTCTGAGAGTGTACGGAACGTAAAAAGACATTTGGCTCTCAGAAAAATGTTGGAAATGGGTGGAATTCCCCTTTAATATACCTTGGAGATGTTATGTGGACATGCTATTAAAAAAGTTTCCCCATTCTGTGTTTCCTAGAAATGGAGGTCTGAAAGAAATAATTAACATGGTGAGACACAACTTACTTGATAAAATTACTAACATCCAAGTTTCTACAGGCTCCATATGATGTTGATGTTATGAGCTGCCACAAGAGGGCAGTCTTTCTATATGTTTTCATCAACGCCAGCTTCATCTGTTCTGTTATCCAGTGTGAGATCAGGTATAACCTATCTGACTTTTTTTTTTTATTATTAATAGTGTAGAGCAGGGGTTTTCAACCTTTTTGACTCCAGGGACCACCATCTATTCAGGGAACACTGGTGGTCCCCGGACCACCTGTTGAAAACCCCTAGGATAGATGGATAAGCCTGGTCTGGGACTTACTAGGCCCGCATGGCTGCCAAAGATAATGGCTACAGTGGAGTAACAGAAAACCCTTAGCAGAGTCAACACAGCACCGCTATCCAAACCTCCATTCACAGGCATAATCTGCTGTGTAAACCTGCAGCCTGGGCCTGTCTGGGTCCTGTCTGGGTTTCTGTGTAAACCTGCAGCCTGGGCCTGTCTGGGTCCTGTCTGGGTTTCTGTGTAAACCTGCAGCCTGGGCCTGTCTGGGTCCTGTCTGGGTTTCTGTGGTCCGGACAAAAGCCCCGGGACACCTTGCCCACCGACAAAGGCCCCGGACCCTAATGGGAGTGGACACGGCTTGCTGATGGGGCCTTTTGGACCAATTGAACTTGGTACAATGCTTCTTCTCCTTAGAGGACCTAATATAACATTAGCCTGGGCCCTGGGCCATGCAGGGCGGTTTGGTGTGACTCTATATAACAACAGGATCGGCCTGCAATAAACTGTCCCCCGTTTTTCTTTTTTTTTATTACTCATCAGCCCCAAAGGTTTGAAGCCACGCCGTGACCCATAATGACCTTTTTCCCTGCAAGCCGCTCTGTGTGAAAACCATGCATACGGTGACAGTGGTTCAAGTTCAAGTTCAAGTTCAAGTTTCGTTTTTATTGGTCTCCCGAAGGAGAAACCTCTGCTGCATACATAGGACAACAGACAGAAAACAAACCAAAAGACAACACAAAACTAGAACAAATAACATCTTACCCCTTTGTAAGAGAAATGACTATCTATAACAGTTAGAAAGAGATACAAATGAATGTTTAAACCAGTTGTGTCTGCACTGTGGTGTCCTATACCTTCTACCTGATCTCATTAGTTCATATTCTGAATAAAGAACATGTGAGGGGTCAGAGGTTACATTCCTGGCTTGCCTTGGTGTTGTTGACCGTTGTGGGCAGGGGTGAAAGTGGGTCACTTTTCTTGCCGGGTCTATAAATGTCATCCTGTGAATTTTTTTTGGAGGTCCAAACTCCACAGTAAAATGCATAGGAAAATGCTTTTTTGGCAGAGAATAAAACACAACAGACTGCCTTACACCTGCTACATTAGGCTACCTACTTCATTACAGCATAATTGAATATTAATATAGTGTCTATATTATTATTATTAGTCTTGGTTGCATTTGCATTGAATTTATGCTGTATAGCCTACTATAGCCTAGTTTCAGTTAATTCAATGAATAAGTAGCTAAAGTATAATGCACACTGCATTGGAGGGAGGGGGACCTCAGGGTCAAATGTAGAAAAGGGGGCATCTATGACAAGAATCAAGAGCATTATGCATCATGTCACAAGAATCAAGGTAGAAGTCTATGTAGAAGAGCCTCCATTGGACTGACCCCATGAAGTGAACAGAGTTTGCGTACCAGAACAGTGGCCTTGTGGTTAGAGTGTCCGCCCTGGAACTGGGAGGCTGGGGTTCGATTCCCGGTCGGGTCATACCAAAGACTCTAAAAAATGGGACCCAATGCCTCCCTGCTTGGCACTCAGCATCAAAAGGGATGGATTGGGGGTCAAAATCAGCTAATGATTCCCGAGCGCGGCAAGCCGCAGCTCACCGCTCCTTGGAGCTCACCACTCCAAGTGATGGGTTAAAAGCGGAGGTCCAATTTCGCTGCGGTAACGTAGTGACAAATCATGCGACTTTGACTTTTTTGACTTTGTAACTCTGTCTATACTCTGTCTCTGTGGCTCTGGCTGTGCGAACCGACAAGAGGAGACTTCTCTCCGTGCGGTGACAGGTTATTCAACGTAACATTTTATTAGACCCTGCGCGTCCTGGCGTGAAATCTTTTCCCGGGACTGCGTTCCTGCCCGACCCCCCTAATTTTCACCACTGGTTGTGGGTCACATAAGGCTAGTAGGTGTTCATATACTGTGTACTGTCATATTCATATTTGGTGTCAACTGTGGAATTTTGGTGTGGGCAGTGGGCTGTTTGTAGCGCGGGCGTCCACTCCACATCCAAAACTGTTCATTTGAGGGACAGAAGTGTTGCAAGTGTGGGACAAAATAGAGGGGGGGGGGGGGGCAAAATGCGGGGAGCAAAAAAAATATTAACATCTTGAATTTTCCAAAAATAATTCAGGATATGACTTGAGATATAGCAAAACTATCAGCAACTTACATCAGCGAACAAAAACTATTCCTCTGAAATAATTACGTGCTAGAGTGTTACTTACATGGCCTACTTGTGTGTGAGCGGTGAACATAAACAAACTCTTATTCCTCTGAAATAAATAATTACGTGATATTAATTTAGTCATTTTATCCCGACAGATTAAATGACATCACTTCCATCGTCACAACATTAACCGCCGAAACACAACACCTCGCCCACGAACAGGGGCGGATTTAACATGTCCCATTTGGGGGGGGGCAAGAGAACATGTTGGAGGGGCAAGAGAGAATGGTATGGGGGCGGCTTCATCGCCCGTGTCGCTTCGCGCCACGGGCGATGAAGTCGCACCCATACCATTTTCAGTTACAGGACTTTTATTAGGCAAGTAAAGCATCAATAATATCAGTTGTTGTTGAAGTTGCAACAGACACACAGCATGCATAAAGCTAAAGGTCTGACTCAGAGAGTTTTCTGTTTTCAATGATGAAATGCTGTTGGTTTAGTGGTAACACAGCTGTAGTTAGTTAGTAGCAGTAGTAGTGTTTCACATCATTTTAAATATAAGCACTTTAATTTGAAATATCTTGGGTTGTTTTGCATGCCATCATGTTTGGGGGGGGGGGCAGACTGAGTATTAAGGGGGGCATTGCCCCCACCATGCATGCCCATGCCTAGATCCACCCCTGCCCACGAATAACCCCCAACGTCTGACGATGAACCCCCGAACGACCAGCGATGGACTGCCAACCCCCAACCCTCGTCGTCCATCCACCTATCAGAGGGGAGATTCTCATTAGACTGGTCCAGGGGTTTTCAACAGGTGGTCTGGGGACCACCAGTGGTCCTTGAGAAGGGTTCAGGGTGGTCCCCAGGCTAAATGATGGAAAGCTTATGTACCAGAGAGATGGAAAGCTTATGTACCAGAGAGTGTAAGAATGAAACCAAATGGACCCTTGTGGGTCCATTTGGTTTCATTTTTACACTCTCAAGCAGTGTTGGTCTATATTACTTAGGAAAGTAACTTCTTTACTTTACTCGTTACCCCTTAGACAAAGTAATATCATTACTTTACTTATTACTGGATTTGAAGAGTAATATATTACATATTACGTTATTACTTTCCCAAGTTCTCAACACCGCTTTTGAAAAAATAGAGAAGTACAACATAATCTGTTTATTACACAATAAAGCAGCAAGCGATTTGTAGTGTACATAACTGCGCAGGATGCAGCGTGTGGACTGGATCTACAATCTACTGCACATCTCTGTTGTTACAGTACCTGTCAATAGCTTGTACATCTGTTCTATTTTTGCATGCAACAACAAGCTCATTTTAAAAAAAGTAACTTGGCGTTACTTGTAAAGTAATGCGTTACTTATTACCCATTTTTGCAGAGTAATCTCGTTACTTTACTTTTTGGAGCAAAAGTAATAATATTACAGTAATATGTAATCTAAAATTAGTTACTGCCCAACACTACTCTCAAGAGTTAAAATATTCATCATCTGAATTAGCACCACTTAATTAAGAAGTCTACACGGTTTTGTTTGCGAAATCAAGCCAGGAATTGTGAACAAAACCAAAAGAATTCTTTAGTTTTAGGTCTTTGGGGTGAAAATGTAATCAAATGGTGGTCCGTGGCTCAAATGCATGAATGAATAAACAGTGGTCCCTGGTTTCAAAAGGGTTGAAAACCACTGGACTAGTCATAAGACCTTGTACTTACGTCACTATTACAACTCATCCGCTGAGGATGACCCCCGCCTACAGCAAAGCCTCCACCTGAGACCCCTGTTGCACTGCCACGTGTTTTTAGATTGTAGATCAGCTATTTTTGATACGACAGTATGCCATGTGGCCTCTCCTTTTTAAAAACACAAATAAGGACAGATAGTGATACTTTTCCGACACTCATATTATTTGCCGATACTGATATGACAAAAAAGGGACAAAAAAGAGGCGATCTGATACATGCCTAAAGGGCAAAGTCTGAATTTGTGGTACGCTTGAAAAGTACTTGCAAATGACGGAACTGTCCCACGTCGCAAAGAGGGACGTCTGCCTGCAGGAGCGTTATCCTACAAATGTGATCCTCCATTTGGTTTAATTTTTACATTCTCAAGAGTTAAAATATTCATCATGTGAATTCGTCCTAATCTACACTACTAGAAGATTAATGGTCATGGACAGAAGCAAACGAAACTTTTAGTTTTGGGGGCCTGTGGGGCTAAAATGTCCTCAAATGGTGGTCTGTGGCTCAAATTCTGAATAAATGGTGGTCCCTGCTATCAAAAAGGTTGAAAACCACTGCTATAGGCTTTTGAAAGGGGGAAAGTAGCGTCTGAAGTGGCGCCATTCTGTTGTTGTTTTGTTTATCCCCTGGCAGAGTCACGGGACAGGAGGACAGGAGGACAGGCCCTTGGTGTGTCTCCGAAGAACATGTTTTTGTGGGGAGGTGGGGGACTCAGGAAGGAGACTAGTGGGTTCCTTGTGGACCCCCTGGGAATGTGCACAGAGGTCCGTCTGTGTGGGCCACACTGGAATCTTCTGAGAGAGACGAAGCGCCGGCGCTTTCATCACGGGTTTAGAGACGGGAGGAACAATACGCTGGGACAATGAACAATGTCAACAAGGGAAAATGTCATGGAGAGAGAGTGAGCTTTGTTTTTGGGACCCCCCACCACCACGGGTCCCATGTCCTCACCTTCACTGCCTTCAGGGGGTCAGGGTAGTGGGTCTGGGGGACCTTTGCTCCACTTGACCCAACACCCACGCATGTCCATGTCCATGTCCATTGATCTGTGCTGCATTGAGACACTTACATTTGGTCAACAGTTTAGGGATACAAATCAGTGGTTTTCAACCTTTTTGACTCCAGGGACCACCATTTATTCAGCATTTGAGCCACGGACCATTTGATTACATTTTCACACCAAAGATCTAAAAATAAAGAATTCTTTTGATTTTGTCCACAATTCCAGGCTGTATTTTGCCAACAAAACAGTGTAGACGTCTTAATTAAGTGGTGCTAATTCAGATGATGAATATTTTACTCTTGAGAGTGTAAAAATGAAACCAAATGGACCCGCAAGGGTCCATTTGGTTTCATTTTTACATTCTCAAGAGTTACATCTGGTTAGCCAACTTTCCATCATTTAGTCTGTGGACCACCTGGAACTCTGTCAGGGACCACTAGTGGTTCCCGGACCACCTGTTGAAAACCCCTGGATTAGGGATACAAATCAGTATCAGTATCGGATGCTGATACTGATAAAATGAAAGTTATCAGTATACCCACCAGCTGATAGGCTATTTAAAGGGCCAACCAATAGGTTGTCATTAGAGAAATTAGAAGATGAGTGTTAATTGTTTTTTTTTTTTTGTTTGTTTTTTTACTGCTATCTTTAGTTTTAGGGATTTTAGCTCTTTTTCTGATTTCTTTACAGTCCTAATAAACCCCAGGAAACTACATCTGGCCACAAATGATCTAGTGATTGTGACAAACAAATTGGAGTGTGTAAAGTGCACCCTCCAATCTAGCTTCCTTGCCAGTGTTGCTTCACCCGTGTCTCTTCGCTCCACAGGTGAATTCCCTTTTCAGCCATAGGGGGCACTGCAAAAAGCAAAACATACTCAATGGCATACAAGGGACCCTCCATCTATCCATCCATTTGAGGGACCACCATGAAAACATGTTTTAACCTTCTGTGTAGTTGTTTAACCTTAACCTCAGTTTTAGGTCATAGGTCACTAACCCTAACCTCAGTTTTAACCAACCACATAGGTCGTAGGTCACTAACCATAACCTCAGTTTTAACCAACCACATAGGTCGTAGGTCACTAACCATAACCTCAGTTTTAACCAGCCACGTAGGTTGCTAACCCTAACCCCAGTTTTATCCAACCACGTAGGTCATAGGTCACTAACGTAACCTCAGTTTTATCCAACCACGTAGGTCATAGGTCACTAACGTAACCTCAGTTTTATCTAACCACGTAGGTCATAGGTCACTAACGTAACCTCAGTTTTATCAACCACGTAAGTTATAGGTCACTAACGTAACCTCAGTTTTATCCAACCACGTAGGTCATAGGACCCTATAACCTCAGTTTTAGGTCATAGGTCCCTAACCTTAACCTCAGTTTTTTTTTTTTTTTTTTTCGAGCTACATAGGTCATAGGTCACTAAATCTAACCTAAGTTTTAACCAGCCATATAGGTCGTAGGTCACTAAGCCTAACCTGGGTTTTATACAGCCAGGCAGGTCACTATAACCTTCCACATACACCAACCACATGCAGTCACTTAATAGCAATGATCTTTTGTCAGGTTATTTTGGTGACCAGCAAGGGTGACTCACATGAGTCACGAGTCAGACCAACAATAAGAAAATACGAGGAAGAAGGAAGACTGAAACTTGAAACTTCAGATTAATAATGTCACCTTGTTGGGTTCATAAACAATAGAGGTGTTGTGTACAACACTGACGAAGGCTGTAAACTGAGAGGTGTGTACGCCACGCGCTGCGCGATGTGCTTGGCGACGTACCATTTACCTGAGGAAATCTGGTGAAACAACGCAACAAGTACAGTCCCGTGACTGCTGACACCTGCTTATTCTCAGTTGAGAAATGGCCAACATACAGGGGTGGATCTAGGCATGAGCATGGGGGGGGGGGGGGGGGGGGCAATGCCCCCCTAAATGCCCAGTCTGCCCCACCAAACATGCAAAACAACCCAAGATATTTCAAATTAAAGTGCTTATAATTAAAATGATGTGAAACACTACTACTGCTACTAACTAACTACAGCTGTGTCACCACTAAACCAACAGCATTTCATCATTGAAAACAGAAAACTCTCTGGGTCAGACCTTTAGCTTTATGCATGCTGCGTGTCTGTTGCAACTTCAACAACTGATGTTAGTATTGATGCTTTACTTGACTAATAAAAGTCCTGTAACCAAAAATGGTATGGGTGCGACTTCATCGCCCGTGGCGCGAAGCGACGCGGCGACGAAGCCGCCCCCATAGAATTTTCTCCTGCCGCCCCCCCCCTCCCCTCAATTGGGAAAGGTTACATCCGCCCCTGCCAACATAGTCATGTGTTTCCACATTGGACTTTGTACTAATGGACTCATCTTGTAGATGCCAGTAAATCTTGCACCATCCTCCTCCACTGATGCTGCAACTGTCATGTAGTCAAGTTCTGCAAAATCTGTCGCATCTCAAATTTTATGATCATATCAGGACAAAAAAAGTATTCTCACTGAGGAATCAAAAGGAAATATCTCAACCACAAGAATGTAGACTTTGACACCAATGTTATTATTATTATTATTATTATAGCTCTAACAGAAGCAAAGATGTGGTGGGTCTGGTGTAACAGTGGTTCATTGTTGGCGGCCATTTTGAAACTAGATTGGCACTCAGTAGAGTGCATACTTGCGTGTTTGCGCATAGGCATAAGAAATCTTTAGTTTTGGGACTTTGGGGCAGGGGTGTAGTGGAGGAGGGACGGACGCGGGGGGACGGCGTCCCCCCACTTCTCACATCTAAAATATTTTTGGGTCTAAAAAAAATCATTAGCATGGTGAAATACATCTTGATGACGTCATCAAGATGTGTTTCACCATGCTAATGAGTTTCCTTTTTTCTGAGAGTGTACAAATGGACCCTAGCGGGTCCATTTGGTTCACATTTGTACACTCTCAGAAAAAAAAAACTCACATGGAGGAATTCCCCTTTCAGAGGCGTCCCCCACTTCTAAAAGTACCACTACAACACTGCTTTGGGGTGAAAATGTCATCAAACGCTGGTCCTCTGTGGCTCAAATACTGAATAAATAGTGGGCCCTGGGATCAAAAAGGTTTAAAACCACTGATCCATGGGGTTAGCATGTCATTAACCCGATCAGTTTGGGAACAATGTCACATGAAAACGACACCAATGATTATGAAATTAAGCAGGAAAGTCCATATTTTCCATAATGAACTCAAACTGACACTTCCAACCCCATGCAGGACTGAAAGCTTGACGACTCCATTCAAGGCACTGATCCAGATTACTGCTTTCTAAGAAGCAGCCAGCAGCTTGCAGTTAGGCCTAATGGTATTTTAAAGATATGTGCACGTGGGGCGCACATATTTACCGATGATAATCCTCAGCAAATGACAGAACATGGAAACGGGTTGCATTCATTCTTGAACAGCTCAGTGTAGCCAGGTATGGTGCAAGTCTTCTCATTGGCTTCTCAGTTCTGGGGCCTTGTAGTAGGCCAAAAGCCTGTACCACCAGACCCACCCTCGTAAAAAAAAAAAAAAAAAAACTATAGGATTCCAATACAAAAGTCCTATCAGATTTTGTAACAGATCCTATAGGATCCTATTAGAAATTAAAATCCCATGGGATTTTCTTATATTTTCTTATAGGATTACTATAGGATTTTTGGGGAAATCCTATATGATTCTATTGGAATCCTGTTGGAAATCCAATAGGATTTTTTTTTTCCAAAATCTGCTCGGAGGAATTTTTGACTAGGGTGGGCCTGGGCCTACCAAATAATTACCCATAATAATTTGAGCTTGTATTTTTGAATTGAAATCATGAATTATATTTTGAATATATGACATCAAGGTCTAAATAATTTGCTAATGAACAGTTTGGATATGGTCACCCTGGCCATTGATGAGGCCATGTGTGTGGTGCCACAGTCTGTACATACGGTCATTATTCTCTGTACATTCTCTGTAGTGACTAGTGAGAGCTTGTCTTTCTTCTCTTCCATGGAATCGGTGTGTGAAGCGTTCCAGTTCACAGCAGCGTTATTTCATCTTGGTAATTCCAGGAACTATAAGCATCCAGCAGCACCATGAGAGAAGCTTTGCCTTCATCTATTATTATTATTGTACAATCATCCAACCCTCAGCCCTGCTCCACGCCTCTCATGTGGGGACCATTACAACAGCCCTGTGTTTGTTGTAATTTTCACATTACCAGTAACAACATAATGAGCTCTGCGTTCCTTTCATAGAGTACTGTTGAACAGAACTCTGTTCCAGCATACATAGATCTTTCCTGGTTCACACAATGGTAGAACAGATGAATGAAAGTTCCCTGCATGTGTTACGGGAGAAGTTGTCATCATGGTCCTTACGGGAAGCTTTAGTTTACACCAGAGCTTTTCAACCAGTGGTCCGGGGGACCACCAGTGGTTCTTGAGAGAATTCCAGGTGGTCCCTGCAGCTAAGTTGGTTAACCTCATGGAAAGTTGGATAACCAGATGTTGTAACTCTTGAGAGTGTAAAAATGAAACCAAATGGACTATTGCAGGTTTCATTTTTACAACTCTTTTACAAGAGTTAAAACATGTGAATTAGCCCCAAGTCTACACAACTAGACAATGTAGAAGATTAATGGTCATTTTTTTTTTATCTGTATGTTTTCCTGTTTTTTTTTTTTTTTTTTTTTTTTTTTTTTTTTCCCAAATCCAGCCTGGAATTGTGGACAAAAGCAAATAGATCTTTAGTTTTGGGGCTAAAATGCCCTCATATGTTGGACCGTAGCTTAAATTCTGAATAAGTTGGCCCTGGATGAAAAAGATTGAAAACCCCTTGTTTAGACATTGACAAAAAAAAAAAAAAATAAAAAAAAATAAAAATCCAGGCTTTCTGTTGTCGTGCAAACTCGGACGAAAATGAAGGTCTGGGTGTCGAGGCTAATCTAATCTAATGTAATCTAATGTAATCTAATCTAATCTAATCTAATCTAATCTAATCTAATCTAATCTAATAATCTAATCTAATCTAATCTAATAATCTAAAATAATCTAAAATAATCTAATCTAATAATCTAATCTAATCTAATCTAATCTAATCTAATCTAATCTAATCTAATCTAATCTAATCTAATCTAATCTATCGTAGGGTTACCAGATCCAAACTATTCATTGAGTTACAGAAGTATTACAGTAGTATTATAGTAATGTGATTACAGCACTATAATAATAATAATAACAGCACTAGATTACAGCACTAGAACTTCTTTGCACTTTTTTTTTTTTTTACAACCTTGAAAAACGTTTTGGAATAGTTCAACATACCAATCTGTTGACACATTGACATTGTGGGAGTTTATAGACTGGCCATCTTAACTATTGAAAAATGTTTTAATTGATTAAAAAGGCGAATAAGTGAAGCAATAAGGGGTTCAGTGGTTATGGAAATCTATTCCTCTGTCCCACATTGTGGGATAGAGGGATAGATGTTCTCTCTTTTCCTGTCAAATCAAAAAAATATCTCATCTACAAGTTCAAAACACGTCGCAGTGTGATTCATTTTTAGCATAGCACAAGCTATATGTAAAGTGCCTTGGATAAAAGGCGCTATATAAATGCATTTACTGTGTGTGTGCGTGTGTGCGTGTGTGTGTGTGTGTGTGTGTGTGTGTGTGTGTGTGTGTGTGTGCGTGCGCGTGCGTGTGCGTGTGCGCGCGTGTGTGTGTGTGTGTGTGTGTGTGTGTGTGTGTGTGTGTGTGTGTGGACCTGTACTCTCAGAGATCTCATGACTGCATGAGGTTTGGTTTGGGTTCAACCAGTTCCTGGAGAGAAGAGGATTTACTGCTGCTGTGTTTAATCCCTTCTGTAGGAACAGAGGATCTCCACGACAGACCAGAGAGAGACAGACAGGCAGACAGGCAGGCAGGCAGGCAGGCAGGCAGGCAGGCAGGCAGGCAGGCAGGCAGGCAGGCAGGCAGGCAGGCAGGCAGGCAGGCAGGCAGGCAGGCAGGCAGGCAGGCAGGCAGGCAGGCAGGCAGGCAGGCAGACAGACAGGCAGGCAGACAGGCAGGCAGGCAGGCAGGCAGGCAGGCAGGCAGGCAGGCAGGCAGGCAGGCAGGCAGGCAGGCAGACAGACAGACAGACAGACAGACAGACAGACAGACAGACAGACAGACAGACAGACAGACACATAGATCAGTGGTTTTCAACAGGTGGAAAAAGGTTGTGACTGTTTTAAGCATCGGTTTGCGATCAAAGTTGAGGTAGCAAAATGATTTCACCCCTCAGTCCGTCTTTCTGACAAATTAACAAATACCTAAATATTATAAGAAAAACGATTTTGAACCTGGCGATTCGATATTGACATTGCGGCAGTAAGAATTGTGATATATTGAAATATCGATTTTGTTAACAGACAGACAGACAGACATTGCTAAACATGCTAAACCCTTTATCCCCAAAACCCTTATTTCCTTTTTTACTATTTTGAAAACTATAACTGCTATATATATTTTTTTAAATAGTTCAACTTGTCAATCTATTAACACGTGTGAGCTTGTGGGCTGGGCATTTGAAATACTGAGAAATGATTTTTTTTAGTTTATAGTTTAAAAAGGCGAAGAAGTTAAGGGATAAGGAGGTATAGCGGTGAATGATAAATAGCTATGAAAATCTCTAAGTCAGTGGTTTTCAACCTTTTTGATCCCAGGGCCCACCATTTATTCAGCATTTGAGCCACGGACCACCATTTGAGGATATTTTAGCCCCACAGACGCCAAAACTAAAGATTTATTTTGCTAGTGTCCATGACCATTAATCTTCTAGTTGAGTAGGCTTGGACCAGGGGTGGACTGGGAGCTCAAAACGTACCGGGCAATTTTGTCTCAGAGCGGCCCTCAGAGCGGCCCTCTGAATCTTTGTGGGGGCTCCGGGGCCTGAGCCCCCATGAGAATTTAAGACATAAGGGCTCTGGGGCTCGGGCTAACTAAAATTAGTTAGTTAGTTTTAGTTAACTATAAAAACCCTGCAATAGGCAGTCTCATTTGAAGAGGACAGAGGGCCGCCAGCACTGATTCGTGGCCGGTTTTTGTGCAGATTTTCTTTTTTTTTAATTAAAACACGACATTAACGGCCCCCGGGGGGGTCGGCCCACCGGGAAAATGCCCTGTATGCCAGACTGTCAGTCCACCCCTGGCTTGGACTAATTCACATGAGGGATATTCTAACTCTTGAGAGTGTAAAAATGAAACCAAATGGACCCGGCAGGGTCCATTTGGTTTCATTTTTACGTTCTCAAGAGTTACATCTGGTTAACCAGCTTAGCTGGGGACCACCTGGAACCCTCTCAGGGACCACTGGTGGTCCCCGGACCACCTGTTGAAAACCTCTGGCCTAAGTGTACACATGATCGAGCATTCTACTGTAAAGACAGTGGAGTTGAAACTACAGAGAGCATTTAGGATCCTGTGGGTTTATGCAGTTTGCCTTAATCGCCTTCCTTAATCGTCTGGTTAGGACTTTGAAGGGAAAGTTTGTCTATGTTAGAGGAAATGTCCTGCTGGTTCCCCTGTCTGGGGGGAGAGGAGGGGGGAGAGGGGGAAAGGGGGGAAATATGTTATTTCCAGGATGTATATATGAGTTTTCAAACACTGTGAAAATATCCTCCATCCAAATAAGACAGAAATACATGAACCGTGCGATGGGTTCATCTCATCGTCCGTACAGAAGGTCACAGTGTGTCACACACAGCCTAACAGTGTTTTACCTTGTTAATATATTACTTATTAATTATTACCTTCATTTTAAAGCAATATATTATATTACAATATTACTGTCTGAGCAAGTGTAATATATTAATATTACATATTACTTAAAAAAACATTTTAATATATATATATATATATATATATATATATATATATATATATATATATATAAATATATATATATATATATATATATATATATATATATATATATATATATATATATATATATATATATATATATATATATATATATTTTTTTTTTTTTTTTTTTTAATATATATCTAGTAGCACTTGGCTCAGTAGCACTTGGCTATCTGTCCAAATCCATATGAAATCAACTTGAAAAAATGTCACTCCTGAATAAATAATTTGATGACAAATGATAGAAAATAAGTAATTATTTAACTTCTGCAGTTGTCAATATAATTTCACAAGAACATTTTCAATGAGACTGGCCGTTTAAACTATAGAATTTTTTTTTCTTTTTTTTTTTTTAATAGTTTAAAAATTCAAAGAAGTTAAGGGATAAGGCCATAAGGGGTTTAGCGGTGACGAAAATGGAGGCTCCATTTGGTAAGGGAGGCTCCAGGGAAAATCCCCCCCAATTGGGCAATGTTACATCCGGGCCTGATGTTGGTGTTTATTTGTCTGAAGGTTGAGGAGCTGACCATGGTCCTGACCCGTCACTCACCTCAACCTCTGATCATCATGTCAGTGTGGTTTCTGTATGGAGAACATCTTCACCATGATGTTCTGAAGGTTGAGGAGCTGACCATGGTCCTGACCCGTCACTCACCTCACCCTCTGATCATCTTGTTAGTGTGGTTTCTGTATGGAGAACATCTTCACCATGATGTTCTGAAGGTTAAAGTGAGCATATACTGATAAAATGGTACATTTACAGCACATATGTCAAACTCAAGGCCCAGGGGCCAAATCAGGTCTGCGAATGAATTATTTTCGGCCCGTGGGATGATATTTAAATACTGTTGGCCCTCTGGTATACAAGAAAGTAATGCAATTCATTGTTTTACTTTTCACTCGCATATTGAAACCCAGTCTGGCGGCTCCGGCCCTTTGACTGGTACCATTTTTTCTGTTTTGGCCCACTGTGTATTTGAGTTTTACAACCCTGATTTACAGTACTTGGGACCTTTATCCAAGATAAATTGAATTTGAAGCTTGTTAGAAGCAAACTCTGTTCTCTCTGTGGCTTCCTTGTGCCCCATAATGTCTGTATCTGTGTTTCTGTATAACTTACATCAGGCCTTGTGCTTTGAGGGGCGCCGGCCCTTCCTGTGCTCAGCTTCGAGGGTATGTAGAAACATAAACATTGAATGCCATTGACAATCTCTAGAGTTGTCGTCAAGACCACCAAAATCAAGACCAAGACAAGACCAAGACCTAGCTAGGTCGAGACCAAAACCAGACAGAGACGACCACAGACTTGGTCAAGACAAGATCAAGACGAGACTAGCACCTAGAAGTGTTGAGGACAAGACCAAGACCAAGACCTAGAGACGTCGAGGCCAAAAAGCCAATTTTTGAAATCTGTAGTAATAGTACAACAAAACACATTACAGAGACTGTAGTTGTTACTGTACAATACTAACTGCTTGTTTGCAGACTGCTAGTGATATGCACAGGGCTTTTTTTTGTGCCGGAACAAGCCGGAACGCCATTCCCCCATGGGCCAAATGCGTTCCCCCATGGGCCTTGTGCGTTCCAGCTGCGTCCGTGAGCTGATCCTTACATTTTGTGGTCTCGATTCTCTGAAAACACAAGCACATTGCGCTACGGATTGAGCTTGTGGATCGGCTGTGTGTGTGCGCCATAGTAGTGCAACACGCGCGCGCACGCGACACGCCACACAATATTCTGCCCAAAAAACGACTTTTCGGCGGGCGTGCGCGTGCGCACGTGCATGTGCGTTACAGCACTTCCCGAGTTACAAATTAAGCACTGGATATGCACTGTGCTCTGTATCAGACAGCTGTCTTTATGAATGGACTCCTCTGTCCTCACAATGGATATAGAACATTTCCTTTACATTGTCTTTATGAATGGACTCCTCTGTCCACACAATGGATATAGAACATTTCCTTTACATTGTCTTTATGAATGGACTCCTCTGTCCACACAATGGATATAGAACATTTCCTTTACATTGTCTCGTCTCCAGTGGTCTCTGTGGTGAAAGAGACCCGAGACATTTTCCCCGAGACAAGACCAAGACAAATCGAGGGTGAGACCCAGACAAGACCACGAGACAAATGAAGTGTGAGAGTGGCGACAAGACCAAGACAATTGAGGGCAGAGACAAAAACAAGACAGAGACAACGAAAATTTGTCTCGAGACTGTTCTCCGGACGAGTAGCCTACAATGTCTCGAGAACTACAACAGTATTGGGCACTGAGGTGAGAGCAGCGTGTGACTTTATGACGTGGTGAAAGTCAATGCCTGAACTTTCCAGGAGAGGTTTGGTTTGGGGGAGGAGGAGCGACCTTGTGACTGAGGCTATCATGTTTCTAATGTCATGATAGGGCAAGGAGGCCATGAAGTATTCAGTAGGTATACAGGCATGGGAAGCTTCCATGTGCCATCTGTGAATGACCTGCGCACTGCGTCCCACGTCCGTATAAGGGCATAAGGGTCAAACCTGGTCACCTCACCTGAACACTAGGGCTGCAACCATAACGATTATTTTATAATGACTATAATTATGATGCCGTTATAATCCAATTAGGCACTGCTTTTGACCGCAGGGTCAAAAGCAGTGCCCACTTCAAAGCAATGAAACAATCCAATCAATCAATCAATCAATCAATCAAACTTGGACTCCCTCAGAGTTAGTGTTGATGTGCTCCTGAGCAAGGCACTTAAACTATTCAGGCCCGACCTAGGTTTTATGCAAAACTTCAAATATTTATATAGATGCAGCAAAGTGAATGTTTGAATACTGTACATATTCTACAGAATCCGAAAATGGATTCCTGGCCCCTAACTGCTCCCTATAAGGGTTCACATGGTCTTCAGCATATCTGAAATGTATGAAATGCCCAGATCCACAAATATACATTTATAGGCAGGTAAAAAAAAATGAAATCAATTCTCTGGGGAGAGAATGGTATAACTGCCCCAACTGCTACTGCTACTAACTAACTACAGCTGTGTCACCACTAAACCAACAGCATTTCATCATTGAAAACAGAAAACTCTCTGAGTCAGACCTTTAGCTTTATGCATGCTGCGTGTCTGTTGCAACTTCAACAACAACTGAGGTCATTATTGGCGATGAAGCCGCACCCCATACCATTCCCCCCCATCGGGAAATGTCAAATCTAGGCCTGAACAAAAGTGTGTGTAAGTACTGTGCTGTACCTTGCATGGTTTCTTCCGTCATGGGTGTGTGAATGGGTGAATGTGATACAATCTATATGAAAAGCTCCTTGGATAAAGGTACTATATACAGTAAATGCACCCTTATTTATTCAAATTAATATTAAGTGTTTTTGGTGTGAGAGCCATCCAAGGACCATCCAACAATAAACGATGGTCCTTCCTGGTATCATGAGGGTCGTTGAGTGAGTCATGAGAAGTGACTCATGCTTGTATAGAAACCAAAGAGGAATTCAAAATAAAAGCCTATTGTTACTGAAGATGGAGGAATGGCCTTGAACAACACATACTCTTATTTTCCTACATATTCAGAACTTAACAGTCTTATATAATTCAAGATGTTCTACAGCAGGGGTGGAAGGGGGTGCAAGATAACATGTTGGAGGGGCAACATGTTACCGAAAATGGTATGGGTACCATACCATTTTCGGTTCCAGAACTTTTATTAGTCAAGTAAAGCATCAAAAATAACATCAGTTGTTGTTGAAGTTGCAACAGACACGCAGCATGCATAAAGCTAAAGGTCTGACTCAGAGAGTTTTCTGTTTTCAATGATGAAATGCTGTTGGTTTAGTGGTGACACAGCTGTAGTTAGTCAGTAGCAGTAGTAGTGTTTCAAATCATTTTAAATATAAGGGTATTTAGGGGGGCACTGCCCCCCCCCATGCCCATGCCTAGATCCGCCCCTGTTCTATAGCAGGGCTGCCCACACTTTTTTGACTTGAGAGCTACTTTCAAAATGAGCGTCTCAACAAGATCTACACATCAAAAATGTGATTGTTCCACTATGGAAAGCCCCCCTAGCTTTGAGCTTTGAGATAGTGGTGATGGTGTTACTTACTATTGTAGTGTTAAAGAATAATGTACTTATAATGAAAAATAGAGGGGGGAGAATTGGAAGGTTTTCCTGTATGTGCTACTACTGACGTTTGAAAACAGTATTTGAGGTTTGAGTTGACAGTTTGTGATGTTGAGTTTAGTCTCTTCTCTTACACCCAAAACTATAAGAACTTTCACACTTTTGTCCACAATTGGGAAAGAGAACTGACAAAACATTGGTCAAAATAAATTGCTTTAAAACTTTGTTAATATGCTAATGCCAACTAATATGCATTTAGGACCTTGTTTGAATGCCCTCCTGTCAAAAACAGCTAACTACAGAAAGCAGCAAATTAAAACAAATCAAGACTTGTCTTAAATTTCTCAAACAACAGCCTAAAATGCAAACCTTGGTGCGAAATAAAGGTCCTTTAAAGACTGAGACACAGACAGACAGACAGACAGACAGACAGACAGACAGACAGACAGACAGACAGACAGACAGACAGACAGACAGACAGACAGACAGACAGAGAGAGAGAGAGAGAGAGAGGAGAGACAGTTCTTGGTAAAGTGTGTTCCAGTCTGTTGGGGCTTGCAAAGAAAATTTCCTCAGAATGAGCACAGTATGGGACCCCCTGCCTGCACTACGGCACTACAGGGACCACCTACAGCCAGGGACCACCTCAGGGGTGAAGTGGAAGCACGGACATCACAGTGAGTGTGAGCAGAGTGTCATGAGTGTAGTCACCAGACCTGAGCTGACGTTTACTGGAAGAACAGAACACAGCATTCTGATTCTACTGACATCACAGGATTACTGGAGGCACGCGCACACGCACAGATATTTGAGTCCTCTTGCTCATGCTATGGTGTATTTGAACAGTAATATAGAAAGCTGAAGAGAATAAGAAACCAAATGGACACTTGTGGGTCCATTTGGAATGTAATGAATCTCACTCTCTCCCCCCCCCCCCCCTCCCCCCCCCCCCCCCCCCCCCCCCCTCTCTCTCCCCTCTCTCTCTCTCTCTCTCTCTCTCTCTCTCTCTCTCTCTCTCTCTCTCTCTCTCTCTCTCTCTCTCTCTCTCTCTCTCGTGAACAGCATTGGTGCACATTTCTCTGTGAGGTGTAATAATAGTGTAATAGTGTAGTGTAATAGAGTAGTGTAATAGTGGTGTCCTTGGTGGAACAGGTCCCTCCATGCCTGTTCCATGGTCTGTTAGCATCAAGGACATCCAGTCATCCATGCATCCAGGGTGGCAGAGTGAGGATAGAGCTAACAGGCTGTTCAACAGGCTAACTGAGGACACACAGCTCTGTGGGTGACCTTCACTGCTTTCTGCTTAAGTTCCTAATAGAGTTTAGATCCTACAGACTACAGACCAGACACTAAACTGAATTCTGCCTACAGTCTTACCTGCTGCTCCATGCTGTGATTTGCTATACCTCAGTGCTTTCTCCTTAAGTTGCCACTAGACTTATACTGTTTATATCCTACAGACCAGTGGTTTTCAACCAGTGGTCCTTGAGAGGGTTCCAGGTGGTCCCCCAACTTTCCAACGTTGGATGGAAAGTTGGTTAACCAGATGTAACTCTGTGAGAGTGTAAAAATGAAACCAAATGGACCCGCAATTCATCATGTGAATTAGCCCAAGTCTACACAACTAGAGCATGTAGAAGATTAATGGTCATTTTGACCATTTTGGTCATCTGTATGTTGGACTGTATTGTTTCCCAAATCCAGCCTGGATTGTGGATAAAACCAAAATAAATCATTTTTTTTTACGTCTGGGGGGCTAAAATGTCATCAAATGGTGGTCCGTGGCTCAAATTCTGAATAAATAGCAGACCCTGGTATCAAAAAGGTTGAAAACCACTGCACTAGACTTACTGTTGATATCCGACAGACTAAAGCCAACCACACAGACAGGCACTAAACTGAATTCTGCCTACATGGCAGTGGCTCAGGGGTAGAGTCACCGGTTGGTAACCACAAGGTTGCCGGTTTGATCCCGGGCTCCTGCAGAGTTAGTGTCGATGTGTCCCTGAGCAAGACACTGAACCCCTAATTGCTCCTGATGTGCTAGTAGGTACCTTGCATGGTTTCCACTGCCATCAGTGGATGAATGTGTGTGTGAATGTGGTGAAAGTGATGCACAAGCTATATGTAAAGCGCCTTGGATGAAGGTGCTACAGTGTATATAGACGCACCATTTACCATTCTGTGCTTTTCCATGTTGTGATTTGCTATAAATATAACAACCATGTGCATTTGCTGCTCTGAGGTTGTTGTTTTTTTAATCAATTGATTGATTGAGTTCCATTGGCATAAATATAGGAACAAACATTGCACCTAAATTTAGTCTATTATCAACCTATTATAATTAGTCTAATTTATATAGCTGCTTAGTTATTATATAGCCTGCCCTATGGGCACTCACAGTTATCAGTTTCAGTCTTGTATACTAAATCTACAAGCTGATAATACAAATATTAATCAATTCATTCATGCATGTGTTCATTAATTCATCTTCAAATAGGGTAGGCTATGGGCAGTGTTGGAGTGGGACTTTTCGAAGTGGGGGGACATGTGCAAGCACACATGCATGTGTATTTGCATGTATCTGTGCAACACACACAGTGTTGGGAATGTGCACTAAGTAACTTAATATATTACATAATATATTACCAAAATGCAGTAACTTGTTATATAAATAAATATATTAATTAACAAAAACAATATAATATATTATACTTTTCTTTCTGCATTACTGCATTTCTTTCAATATTACTTTCTGTCAATCTGTTTCGTTGTGTTCTTGTGAAATTATCTTGACAACCGCAGAAGTTAAATAATGACTTATTTTCTATAATTAGTCATCAAATTATTTATTCAGGAGTGACGTTTTTTTCAAGTTGATTTCATATGTAGGCCTATTTGACCAAATAGCCAAGTGTGCTTGCTTTATTGTAGGTGTGCCACTGGCCTACGCAATATTTGATTAATAGTGACTCTAAACATTTAATTATATATATTTTTTAAAAGGTTTTAAGTAATATGTAATAGTAATATTAATATATTACACTTGCTCAGACAGTAATATTGTAATATAATATATCAAATTTCAACAATGTAAAATTGTTGTATATCAAATTGTTATGTGACATTTTTACCCTGTATTTGTCCTGCTGGCTGCCCAACATGAGTGTTCATTTTTCCCTTGTATTTGTCCTGCTGGCTGCCCAACATGAGTGTTCATTTTTCCCTTGTATTTGTCCTGCTGGCTGCCCAACATGAGTGTTCATTTTTCCCTTGTATTTGTCCTGCTGGCTGCCCAACATGAGCCTATGTCATATTTTCCCCTAAATCTGTCCTACTGGCCTCCCAACATGAGTGTTCATTTTTACTCTGTATCTCTCCTGCTGGCTACTAAGCATCGCCTTTGAGAGTCGCCATGACAACCAACCCACAGCCAATCACATGATTAGCCCCTCCCTCCAGGCTATGGGAGGTAGAGAACCATCCGCTATAGACCTGCCGCTGCTACGCTGCGCTGCGTGCATTCACTCAGTCAGTCAGTCAGTCAGTAGGACCAGGGACTGGGCTTTATATGACCTACACACACACACTGTCTCTCTCACACAGCCCGGACCACCCAGGGACCACCACCACCACACACACACACTGTCTCTCCTCCCGGACCACCACCCCATCAGTGATAATGTCTGCTCCGTGCATGTGCTCTCACAATTTCATTCCTTGAGATTACGCTTCATCGTTTCACCCGAAGGATCTGCTGTTAGTACCGGTGAGATGATTCTGTTCATACTGCTATATTTATTCTACTGTCATTATGTATCACTGTGTCACTGCATGGTGGTTTAGTTACCAGTAGTATCGGCTCCAGTCTATTGTATGTAGGCTATTTATTTGTTCTAACAGTGTGTAGGAATGTGTAAGGATGTATAGTAGACATCAGTGCGCATGGATGATGGTGAACATAGTGATCAGTGGATGATGAAACACTGCACATGGATGGCATGGTGCTGGAGGAGGGTGGGAGCTATTATAGTATAATATAGTAGCCTATTATAGTATAGTATTATAGTATAATATTATAGTATTAGTATTATAGCCTAACATTATAATATTGGAGTATAACATTATAGTATTAGTATTATAGTATAGCATTATAATATTATATTATAGTAAAACATAATGCTTAATAGAACACCAAAACGCGTTACAGGGTTAAAAAAATATATATTTTTCATTACACTATAACATATTTTTCACATTGGACATTATTTATTACTACGTATATACGGGAGGAGACAATTAAAGGCGCACTGCACTAGTGCCAGTATCGGCTATAATTTGCTCTATAAATAAAAAATGCACGTGACTCAGTACATATCCTAATCAATAGACCTTAAAATACATGTACTATAGTCCTATAGCCCTGTAATAGTCTATGATTTAAAGAAATATCGTGAGAAATGATTAGTATTTTCATTCTAGTAGGGTGTGAATTGACTGAGGCACGTGGCATGGTGTGTGTGTGTGTGTGTGTGTGTGTGTGTGTGTGTGTGTGTGTGTGTGTGTGTGTGTGTGTGTGTGTGTGTGTGTGTGTGTGTGTGTGTGTACAGGCTGTTCTATCCATGTTCGATGCCCAGAACAGGGTGGATTCACACATACAGTAGGCCTATATATTAATATACTGTATACTGTAGCCTGGGTACAGCCTGGATTGCCCGTACTTAAAAAAATATGTGACGCCCTTTGTTTAGAGTATAAACCAGCCAGGCATTAAAGGGGAATTCCACCCATTTACAACATTTTAATATGTCATTAATATACCTTAGACATGTTTTGTGGACATGATAAAAAGTTGCCCAAATTCTGTATTTCCTAAAAAATGGAGGTCTGAAAAAAATCATAACATGGAGAAATACATCTGATGAGTGATGACATCATCAAGATGTATTTCACCATGTTAACGATTTTTATTTCAGATCCCATTTTTCTTGAGAGGGTACAAATGGAACCAAATGGACCCGCTAGGGTCCATTTGGTTCACAGTTGTACCCTCTCAGGAAAAAAATGAAATTGGGTTGAATTCCCCTTTAAGTGGCAAATGCAAGGAAATGCATTAATCACTTATAATACTCTCATTTACACCCTAACTAATGGCGACATCATTAGCTAGATTTTTATTTAAGAGGGTGATTTTAGGATTAAATATATCCGCAAATGATGAATGATATATATAGGACTAATTTACATAAAGCCCCATCAATTAGGCTGCAGTCTGTGTCGTACAATATAGGCTATATTCTATTCCATTTCATTTATGCGCTATAATAACCCTAAGCCAGTGGTTTTCAACCAGTGGTGGTCCGAGGACCACCCTAGTGGTCCTTGAGAGAGTTCCAGGTGGTCCCCAGTCTAAATGACGGACAGTGGGTTAACCGGGGTGGCTTTGAGCCACGGACCACGGATTTGATGACATTTTATTTCGCTTTTGTCCACAATTCCATTCAGGCTGGATTTTGGAGGAAACCAAACCGTCCAACATACAGATCAAAATGACCATTAATCTTCTACATTCTCTAGTTGTGTAGACTTGGGATAATTCACATGATGAATATTTTAACTCTATGAGAGTGTAAAAATGAAACCAAATGGACCCGCAAGGGTCCATTTGGTTTCATTTTTACGCTCTACTATAGAGAGTGTATGTTTGCCTGTTTTGTTTTCGAAATTGTGGAAGGAAAATAAATCTGTGAGGCTAAAATCAAAATGTCATCAAATGGTGGTCTGTGGTGGTGGCTCAAATGCTGGATAAATAGTGGGCCCTGGTGTCAAAATGGTACCAAATAAAGCTCATGCAGTAGCCTGTATCCCCCCATCGCAGTGGTCTATTATTAAACTGCTTTGTTTGGGTTCGTATGCAAATCATCCCGTTGTTTCCGTTAACTTGCGGTGCGTTGCTGCCGTTTAAATAATTGAGCGGCTGTGAAACCGATCCGTCCATCCAGTCCAGTCTATCAGTCCATGACAACACGGTGTGTGCTGCCTGCACGTCCGTGTTTTCACCACGTGGTGTCAGATACAGTTACAAAACATCACCATCAGCATGGATGGATGGAGGATGGAGGGTGGAGGGTGCAGAGTAGACAGGGCTTTCCCCGAGATCTGCAAGAAAACTGTAGGCGTGCATTGAAGCAGAACTCCACCCATTTTCAACATTTTAACAGGGGTTGACATTAAGGTCTCCGAGGCACTTGCCCATCGGGCAAGTGCAAGTCAGGTTCTACTTGCCCTCAGGTCATGGTCACTTGCCCCCCAAAAATATATTGTAAATTTTGCATTTAAGTTTACTTCCTACTTCGGTGCTTTAAGCCAGGTGGTCCGGGGACCACCAGCGGTCCCTGAGAGGGTTCCAGGTGGTCCCCAGTTAAGTTGGTTAAGCAGATGTAACTCTTGAGAACGTAAAAATGAAACCAAATGGACCCTTGCGGGTCCATTTGGTTTCATTTTTACACTCTCAAGAGTTAAAATTAATCATCTTAATTAGCCCAAGTCTACACAACTAGAGAATGTAGAAGATTAGGTCATTTTGATGTGTGTGTTAATTTGCCTGTTTTGTTTCCCAAATCCAGCCTGGAATTGTGGATAGCTAGAAAGCAGGGAAAGACACTTGCCCGATCGGGCAAACAGGTAGCAGTCTTCACTTGCCCCACCATTTTTTTTACTTGCCCCGGGCAAGTGTTAGTGTCAAGCCCTGTTCTAATATGTCATTAATATACCTTAGACTCTATAAAGTATATTAATGACATATTAGAATGTTGAACGTTTTCATCATGTCCACCCAACACCTCTAAGGCTTAGAGGTGTTGGGTGGACATGATAAAACGTTTCCCCATGCTGTTTCCTGGAGATGGAGGTCTGAAGAAAATCATTAACATCAAGATGTAGCCTACAGTATTTCATCATGTTAATGGATTTCTTTAGACGCTTCTTTTTTGTGAGAGCGTACAGATGGAACCAAATGAACTCCGTTAGGGTTCATTTGGTTGCATTTGTACACTCTCAGAAAAAAAAAAAAGAAAATGCATGGAATTTCCCTTTAAAGCAGGGGCGGGGCAGGGGCATTATTTAGCCTGGGGACCACCTGGAATCCTCTCGGGGACTACTGGTGGTCCCCGGACCACCTGTCGAAAACCCCTGCATTAGACTGAGATAGCAGTGACTTATACCTGTCTAATTACCATGTTTTAGTGCTTACATTGTAAACTGTAAAATGTATTGTAAATTCTTCTTAAATTATAAACTGTAATCTGTATGATGTATTGAAATGTTTCTACTTAATCTAAATCTCTCTGGATTAGGAGCGCTTGGTAAATGCCTAAATTGTAAAGTGTAAGGCACAGTCACAGCTAGTCATCATGTGATTTGGCCTTATGAGAGAGAAATACAAACATAGCTTACACTCCTTCTCTCACACACTGAAACAATGCTTTGCCTCTTGAAATATTCTTAGAAAGTAGGCTACTGGGTACTGGCCTACTTGTATAGGATATCCTTGGATAGGTCTTTAACAGGACCCTGATTCATGACCCACACATACACACAGGGACGGATCTAGGCATGGGCATGGGGGGGGGCAATGCCCCCCTAAATGTCCTGACTGCCCCTGCACCAAACATGATGGCATGCAAAACAAACAACCCAAGATATTTCACATTAAAGTGCTTATATTTAAAATGATGTGAACCACTACTACTGCTACTAACTAACTACAGCTGTGTCACCACTAAACCAACAGCATTTCATCATTGAAAACAGAAAACTCTCTGAGTCAGACCTTTAGCTTTATGCATGCTGCGTGTCTGTTGCAACTTCAACAACAACAACTGATGTTATTATTGATGCTTTACTTGACTAATATAAGTCCTGTAACTCAAAATGACAAAGTCAATGAAGCCGAAGCCGCCCCCATACCATTTTCTCCTGTACACACACACACACACATATACTGTACACACTTTAATTTGAAATATCTGTGAAATTTGGCTTGTTTGCATGCTATCATATTTGGTGGGGCAGTCAGAGCATTTACCGCCCCCCCCATGCCCATGCCTAGTAGATCCGGCCCTGGTCAATGTTGTCAGTTGAATTAAGGTTACATTAAGGTTAAGACATTCTACAGAAAAGGGAGTTACATTCTCCAGAAATTAAAGTCTGTCTGATGAGTCACCATTCTGACGAAATGTGATAATACTCATGTCATCATGTGTTTACTCAGTCAGGGGTTGACACTAAGGTCTCCGAGGCACTTGCCCAATGGGCAAGTGCCTCGGAGACCTTAGTGTCAGGTTCTACTTGCCCTCAGGTCATGGTCACTTGCCCCCCAGGTTCCAGGTGGCCCCCAGTTAAGTTGGTTAACCAGATGTAACTCTTGAGAGTGTAAAAATGAAACCAAATGGACCCTTGCGGGTCCATTTGGTTTCATTTTTACACTCTCAAGAGTTAAAATTCATCATCTTAATTAGCCCAGGTCTACACTGTAGAAGATTAGGTCATTTTGATGTGTTAATTTGCCTGTTTTGTTTCCCAAATCCAGCCTGGAATTGTGGACAGATAGAAAGCAGTGAAAGACACAGAGGCAGAGTGCAATGACTGCCTTCAAGACAAATTTATCTTGTGTTGTGTTATAGTGCACTAAGTTGCACACTTGCCCGATCGGGCAACCAGGTAGCAGTCTTCACTTGCCCCACCATTTTTTTTACTTGCCCCGGGCAAGTGTTAGTGTCAAGTCCTGCACATCATTACTACCATATATATCAGTTGATCTGAGTTTAATGCAAGGATGGATGGTTGGAATAGAGAATGGAATAATGGTAATTGACGCTCTGAATCCAGAGCGACTTACATAAAGTAAAAAGGGAAAAAAATGCAATATACATTAGTTGAATTTACTTTAGAGTTTAAAACATGATAATATCTCCTATATACTGTAGGTAACTGCTATCTAAGTGCAATCTAGGATGGTTAACATCACCATTACATCATCAATATAAATTATATTTTAGATTGTGAATCAGGGACCACCACGGCGCCACCCTGACTAATAATCAACCCACAGGGACCACCACAGGGACCACCACGGTTACCCTTTCTATTCTATTCTATTCTATACCCCATTCCATTCTGTCTTCATCCAGCTGTCTGTCTGTCTGTCTGTCTGTCTGTCTGTCTGTCTGTCTGTCTGTCTGTCTGTCTGTCTGTCTGTCTGTCTGTCTGTCTGTCTGCCTGCCTGCCTGCCTGCCTGCCTGCCTGCCTGCCTGCCTGCCTGCCTGTCTGTCTGTCTGTCTGTCTGTCTGTCTGTCTGTCTGTCTGTCTGCCTGTCTGTCTGTCTGTCTGTCTGTCTGTCTGTCTGCCTGCCTGCCTGCCTGCCTGCCTGCCTGTCTGTCTGTCTGTCTGTCTGTCTGTCTGTCTGTCTGTCTGCCTGCCTGTCTGTCTAGAGCAGAGGCATGATGGCCACATTTCCTAAGAATGATGACTCTCCCCTTTCTCTTCCCGTTCTTGAGTTTTTAAACTCTCATTTTTTGTGTGTGTGACTCTGAATATATAAAATATTAGTTTCTTTAAAGAAGCGTCGGGTTGTATAAACATCATCATCCAACATATTTTACTGCTTTTGTTCACGTTTGTGTGGTTAGCAAACAGGCTAGCTCATTAGCCACATGATTGACAACAACCTCTGGTTTGTTTGGTATGAACCAAGCCCCTCCCCTCCGGTTCACATTTGTACACTCAGAAAAAGGAAAGTCATTAACATGGTGAAACACATCTTGATGATGTCATCAAGATGTATTTCATCATGCTAATTGTGGTCTAGGAAACACAGAATGGGGGGAACTACTTTTTTTTCCTCTAAGGTACATTAATGACAATGCCTAATTGTATCCATAAAGGTAAATGACAAGACAAAAAACATAGGCCTACTTTTGCCCCAAAAATATTTTAGATCAGGGGTTTTCAACAGGTGTTCCGGGGACCACCAGTGGTCCCTGAGAGGGTTCCAGGTGGTCCCCAGCTAAGTTGTTTAACCACATGTAACTCTTGAGAGTGTAAAAATGAAACCAAATGGACCCTTGTGGGTCCATTTGGTTTGATTTTTACACTCTCAAGAGTTAAAATATTCATCACCTGAATTAGCCCAAGTCTACACAACTAGAAAATGGACAAAAGCAAAATAAATCTTTAGTTTTGGGGTCTTTGGGGGCTAAAATGTCATCAAATGGTGGTCCGTGGCTCAAATGTTGAATAAATGGTGGGCCCTGGTATCAAAAAGGTTGAAAACCACTGGGTTATAGTTTCACTCACACATCTCTATCCTTTTTTTCCCCAGATATTTGGTGATAATGAAGAAATAAACATCTCCTCATCGCTCCTCATCCTACAGACTGTTCTCCCATCCCTAGCAAACAAATACCTCAACAACAACAACAACAACAACAACACTCGCTGCTCACACTCCTATAGCACCACCAGAGACTTCTTTCTTTACCTTTACCCCACACTAAGGGACCCCCTGCCCCTTCCCGGCTGCCACCCGTTGCTTGTGACACAAAAAACATTCATTAAAAAGACATTCCGAACAGGAATTTGCTTTATCAAATGCCCAAAAACAGTAAGACGGTTCTTGACGACGATGAAGTCACGGAGTCAGCCAAGGACCTGCTTTCCAACCAGGACAACGACGCAGACTGCTGCGACCTGCACTCCTTCAAGAAGAGCGCGCTGATTGTCAACGGCCACGACAACAACAGGGGTGCGACCATTCACTTAAACTCATTTTGTCCTAGTTTCTGACACTAGATGGCGCCAGATTCTACTTTGTGGCACTTGTTTCTGATGCTAAATTCTGGTTTCTGACGCTAGATTCTTGTTTTTTTCCTGAAAAATCCATGCTCCTGTGTCATGTGTAATGCTCAACATATTTCATAGGACCACCAGAATTATCTATATTTGGCTGCGGACCCCCATCTAAAAAAAAAAAAAAAAAAAAAAAAAAAAAACTTCTAGGGATCACCCCAGAAGCAAAGATTTGAGCTAAAACGTTTGATTCTGAAATAATATATTCAAAGATTTCTGCCACATTTTCATGATTTTTCAAAAAATAGCAGACCTACAAGCTCGTAGCGCGCCACTCGGTGGCGCGCTATGAGCTTGTAGATCTGCTATTTTTCAATAGGTAAAGCATAATGGTTAGAACACCAAAATGCGTTCAGGACACAAAGGGCTAACTCACGATACAATACTGATATTTAGGGTCTTGAATCGACTCATATTGTGATTCTTCATCATGCTGCGATATGATTCGATATATTGATATTAGGATTGTTCCGATGCCACTTTTTTCATTTCCGATCCGATTCCGATACCACACTTTCTGTGTTAGCCGATAGCGATACCAGCAAAGCAAAGCAAAGCAAAGCAAACTCCATCATGGCCCGACATTTAACTCATTTACCGCGATCGCATCTTCTTTGTTTTCTCCCCATTGCCACGGCTCAAACCAGTGAGATCGGTAAAAAACCCTTATTTTGAAGCTCAGATCTCCTAAACAGGATGTGCTGTTTCTGTCATGCTGTTTCTGTTGTCTTGGCTGACCTGTCTTCTGACGATCTCAGCAAAAACATCCGGGTCACAAGTCAGGAAGAGCCGTGTAGCCCTAGCTGATTTACCCATGCGCTCACGCCGTTTGAATGCATTGGATTGAATGGGTGTGAATGGGACAAAAAAAAAGTTGTCGCCAATTCTGTCCCAAATGAAAGTCAGCAACGGGATCATTATCAGACGATGCGCTCGGACTAATATTTGGATTAAATAATGAAATCTACATTTTGTCGTCATACGAGCCGTCGTCGTGACCGGCGGGCGTAATCTAACGGGAAATCCACAAGCAGCTCGAGAACGGCGTCAGAAGAATTAATTTAACTATCGTAGTGTCAACCCCTTACCCCTGTGTCAGATCTGTGGTCAGACTAGCATATTTGCCAACATCAATATGACCCGATAATGACAAATAAGCGTTGATACTGATACTTTCCCCGATACCCACACAGTATTTGCCAATACCGATATGACCAAAAAAAAGGGACGATGCCATACTTAGTATCGCAACATCCCTAATTGATATATCGCATCTTTTCTCCACTAGAATATTTTAAAAGGGGATTTCCACCCATTTCAAGATTTTTTCTGAGGGCGTACAAATGGAACCAAATGGACCCTAACGGGTCCCTTTGGTTCCATTTGTACGCCCTCAGAAAAAAAGGTCCTAAAAAAATCATTAACAAACACAACACAAACGTCGTCAAGTTGTGTTTCACCACAAGTTCAATCAACTAGAATTTTAAAACAATATAGATGACAAAGAGTTCAATCATACACATCAATGCAGCCTGATAATGTCAATCATCAGTCTTTCTGACATGAATAAGTTAATAAATAGGTCCTACTGTACATAAGTACCGTAATTTCCGGATTATAAGCCGCACTTGAATATAAGCCACACTAGCTAAATTTGGGGGCAAAATACTGATTTTTCCTTGTATAAGCAGCACCTGACTATAAGCCGCACCAGGCTTATAGTCAGGTGCTTCATGTTAGAGCAGTGGTTTTCAACTTTTTCACAATTTAACAACATCTTCACTCCACAGACCCCAAAACTAAAGATTTATTTTGGTTTTGTTCACAATTCCAGGGTGAATTTTCGCAAACAATTAAGTCATAAGTCATGTTCATTTTGGTCTAATTTTGATGTTTTGCCTCTTTTAAGTGGTGCTAATTTAGATGGTGAATATCATAACTCTTGAGAGCGTAAAAATGAAACCAAATGGACCCGCTAGGGTCCATTTGGTTTCATTTTTACGCTCTCAAAGAGTTACATCTGGTTAACCAACTTTCTATCATTTAGTCTGCAGAGCCCACCTGGAACCCTCTCAGGGACCACCCTTGTGTTAGCGGTTTATAGTCCGGAAATTACAGTATATATAAAAAAAAAAAACGATCTTGAACCTGGCGATTCGATATTGATATCATGGCATTAAGCATTGCAATATATTGGCATATCGATTTTTTTTCCCTACCACTAGACACCAACAGCGGAGGCGGCGGCCATGTTGGCGGTAAAGGCCACGATGTGGAGGACTGCGACGTGGAGGAGGGTGTGGAGGACGGGTCGGACGGAGAGGACGCCAGGCCAGCCTGGAACAGCAAGCTGCAGTACATCCTGGCCCAGGTGGGATTCTCTGTAGGCCTGGGGAACGTCTGGAGGTTCCCCTACCTCTGCCAGAAGAACGGAGGAGGTGAGTGGCATAGATGCCCCTAAGCATATGTCAAACTCAAGGCCCGGGGGCCAAATCAGGCCCGTGAATGGATTATCTTCGGCCTGCGGGATGATATTGAATTAGTAATAGAACTGGCCCATGATAAGAAATTAATGCAACTAATTGTTTTACTTCCTCAACTCAGTCTCATTTACTTTCTCAATTAACTATGAAAGCAGCACTTGGTGAGGAAGAGAAAAAAGGAAGGAAGAGAAAAAAATCCCCGAAAAATAGCAGGTGTTCACGTCTCCGTGAACACCTGACGTGAAGACGTGAACACCTGCTATTTTTCATTAAAACAGTTTTTAATGCAGGCAGTTTCATCTTTACAATTATCTTGCCATTAAGAGACATTGATTTTTGAAGAGAAATTACTGTTTGACAGGGACGTCATGGTAAACCGGTGTTGAAACACAGACCGGTATCACCGGCCCTCGACTTGTACCAATTTTTCTATTTTGGCCCACTCTGTATTTGGGTTTGACACCCCTGCCCTAAGCCATACCTGGGCCCTGATGCCCTTTGATGCCCATGCCCTTTGGTTGACTCTGACCGGCCTGTAAAAAGGTACTGTGATTTTCAACAATTGGTCCAGGGACCACCAGTGGTCTTTGAGAGATTTCCAGTAAAATATGGAGTGTTGGTTAACCAGATGTAACTCTTTGAGAGCGTAAAAATGAAACCAAATGGACCCATTCATCATGTGAATTATCCCAAGTCTACACAACTAGAGAATGTAGAAGATTAATGGTCATTTTGATCTGTATGTTGGACTGTTTGGTTTCCCCAAATCCAGCCTGGAGTTGTGGCCAAAAGCAAAATAAATCTATAAATCTATAAATCAAAATAAATGACCATCAAAATGACCATGGATGACCACCAAAATGACCATTAATCATTCTCTAGTTGTGTAGACTTGGGCTAATTCACATGATGAATATTTTGAGAGTGTAAACATAGCCTCATTCAGTGCACCTACTTACTTTCTATTGATATGATACTGCAAAAGGTAGCGCTCACTTAGCTTGTGTGTGTGTGTGTGTGTGTGTGTGTGTGTGTGTGTGTGTGTGTGTGTGTGTGTGTGTGTGTGTGTGTGTGTGTGTGTGTAGCGCAGTGTTGCCAACAGCCAAAATCCAAAATGCACTAGTGGCAATTCCAAAATGCACTAGAATGCGCTAAATGCTCGTCTGGAAGGTTATATGACCAAAATGACCATTAATCATCTACATTCTCTAGTTGTGTAGACTTGGGATAATTCACATGATGAATATTTTAACTCTTGAGAGTGTAAAAATGAAACCAAATGGACCCGCAAGGGTCCATTTGGTTTCATTTTTTACGCTCTCAAAGAGTTACATCTGGTTAACCAACTATCCATCATTTAGCCTGGGGACCACTGGTTGAAAACCACTGTCATAGGAGGAAAAATGTTGAAAAATGAGGGTTTTATCTCTGGCGCCTGTCAACCAATTTCACCCCAACTCACCAGCCAAAAAGCACTAGATTTTCCGCTAGGAGTTTTTCACTAATTTTGGAGCTAGGGGGGGTCTGAAAAAGTGCTAAATATAGTGACAAATGCACCAAGTTGGCAACACTGGTGTAGCGGTTGCAGTAGTGTCAGAGAGGAAATGAGTCAGATACAGATCTCCTCTGTCTGGTGAAACCAGACTCATCTCACTGACCTTCAGAATGTGTTTCAGATTGACAGATGAGATGATGATGTTCAACACATGCCAGTCAGTCAGTCAGCCTCACACAAGAGCAACAACATATACCAGGGGTTTTCAACCTTTTTTCGTACCAGGGCCCACTATTTATTCAGAATTTCAGCCACGGACCACCATTTGAGGACATTTTAGCCCCACATACCCCCCCAAACTAAAGATTTCCTTTGCTTCTGTCCATGACCATTAATCTTCTAGTTGTGTAGATTAGGACTGATTCACATGATGAATATTTTAACTCTTGAGAGTGTAAAAATGAAACCAAATGGACCCGCCAGGGTCCATTTGGTTTCATTTTTACGTTCTCAAGAGTTACATCTGGTTAAACAACTTAGCTGGGGACCACCTGGAACCCTCTCAAGGACCACTGGTGGTCCCCGGACCACCTGTTGAAAACCCCTGACATACACCATATACCAGGGTCCACTATTTATTCAGCATTTGAGCCACGGAGGACCACCATTTGATGACATTTTAGCCCCACAGACCCCAAAACTAAAGATTTATTTTGCTTTTGTCCACAATTCCAGGCTGGATTTGGGGAAACCAAACAGTCCAACATACAGATCAAAATGACCATTAATCTTCTACATTCTCTAGTTGTGTAGACTTGGGAAAATTCACATGATGAATATTTTAACTCTTGAGAGTGTAAACAGTTTTACGGAAACATTTTTACGCTGACTTAAGAGTTACATCTGGTTAACCAACTCGTGTGTGTGTGTGTGTGTGTGTGTGTGTGTGTGTGTGTGTGTGTGTGTGTGTGTGTGTGGTACCACTGTGTTGAGCTGTAATTAGATTAAAATGATAGGCCTGCTGCTCTGTCAATATCCTGGATGGCTAGACTACTGCAGGCTGGTGTGTGTGTGTGTGTGTGTGTGTGTGTGTGTGTGTGTGTGTGTGTGTGTGTGTGTGTGTGTGTGTGTGTGTGTGTGTGTGTGTGCGTGTGCGTGTGTGTGTGTGTGTGCGCGCGCGCACGTGTGTGTGGGTGCGCATACGTGCGTGTGCGTGTGTGTGTCTTGTCCTCAAGACTTCTAGGTGCTGGGTCTCGTCTTGACCAAGTCTGTGATTGTCTCTGTCTCAGTTTGGTCCCCCCCCCCCCCAGGTCTTGGTCTTGGCCACGACTTAGAAAACAGAGAAAATGCCAGCACTCATTGAATGTCCTTTCTAATGGTCTTTATTTACCTCGCATAGTGTACAGCAACGAACGCGTTTCGACCTGTGTGGTCTTCCTCAGCGTTGACAACGCTGAGGAAGACCACACAGGTCGAAACGCGTTCGTTGCTGTACACTATGCGAGGTACATAAAGAACATTAGAAAGGACATTCAATGAGTGCTGGCATTTTCTCTGTTTTCCACGTATATCTTTGAGCCTTGCACCTGGAAGAATATTTTTTAACATGGAGTGTTGCGGGTTGTCTGCTTCGGCAGCTCTGCTTGTTTTCTTGGCCACGACTTAAACAAAACAAACAGACCCTGTAGTAGCTGCTCTAACTTTATAGGTGCTTTAGTTGTGTTTTTGTACTGTGACTCTGTGGCAGGGGTTTTCAACAGGAGGTCCAGGGACCACCAGTGGTCCTGAGAGGGTTCCAGGTGGTCCCCAGCTAAGTTGGTTAACCAGATGTAACTCTTGAGAGTGTAAAAATGAAACCAAATGGACCCGCAAGGGTCCATTTGGTTTCATTTTTCACGCTCTCAAGAGTTAAAATTCATCATCTTAATTAGCCCAGGTCTACACAACTAGAGAATGTAGAAGATTAGGTCATTTTGATGTGTATGTTAATTTGCCTGTTTTGTTTCCCAAATCCAGCCTGGAATTGTGGATATCTAGAAAGCAGGGAAAGACACAGAGGCAGAGTGCAATGACTGCCTTCAAGACAAATTTATCTTGTGTTGTGTTATAGTGCACTAAGTTGCACACTTGCCCGATCGGGCAACCAGGTAGCAGTCTTCACTTGCCCCACCATTTTTTTTCAATTCATCATGTGTGAATTAGTCGTAATCTACACAGCTATAAGTTTAATGGTCATGGACAGAAGCAAAATAAATCTTTAGTTATCAGGTCTGAGGGGGTAAAATGTCCTCAAGTGGTGGTCCGTGGCTTAAATGCTGAATAAATGGTGGTCCCTGGGATGAAAACGGTTGAAAACCACTGCTCTGTGGTATTCCCCAAACAGAGTGTCATATATAGAGTCATAGAGTCATAGATAATAAGCCAGAAATGAGTCTGTGACCTTCAGTCAGGAGTCAAAACCTCCTGCCTGTAAAACCGCTAGGCTACAGGGACCGCCTGTAAACCACTAGACTACAGGGACCCCCTGCGGGCACCAGCTGTCCCTGTTTGCTGTTCTACAGTTACATAAAAGGGAGAGAGAGAGTCTCTGAGGTTTTGGGAGGAAAACAATGAAGACTGACTCTGTTTTGATGATATTTAGATCATCAACATCCATCTATTTCTGTAAATGTTTTCTGAGCACACAATGAGCTGGAATTAGATCTTAATGTCATTCTCAACTCAATGTTCACACGCACACACGCGCACACACGCACGCGCGCACACACGCACACACACACGCGCACACACACGCACGCACACGCACGCACACACACACCATTAACAGCATGGGAACATGGGAACAGTAAGGAAACCTATGTTTTTAGACAATAAACCTGGGGGGTATTTCACGAAAGGTGGATTAGAAAATCGGGGATTTAAGCCAAATCCACGCTTTTTATATCCTGGTCTTTAGAGCCTGGTTCATTCTGTTCCACCAAAGCCAAGCGAGGCTCAAAATGTGCGGATTTAACGAGCCACGATCATATAGCCTCGCTTGCAGGCTCGTGCACGTACTGCTTGAAAAGCCTTGATGAGGATTGTAGATTCATTGAGCGTGACCAATCATATGCGAGACCAAAAAGAGCCGTGCCCATAGATATATATAAGAAAGCCTTCTTATATATTTCTATGGCCGTGGCTTTTACAGCAGAAACAGCAGCAGCAGCTGATGATGATCTCGAAGGCGATTAATAAAGGACAATACGAGCGCGATTAATAAGGCCAGGGACATGGCATGGCGATCGAATCCGATCCATGGCAAACTATTGCCAATAGTCTGAATGCATAAGTTGTCAAAAATAAAAGTTGAAGACCATATTCATGATATCGTATCTCCGAAATGGGGGGGGGGGGCTACTGTTTAAAACGCGGCTGTATCGAGCTATAAGATGGAATAGTTGACTGATTGCATTGTGCTCCCCGAACGAAGTAAGTGTAGGCTATTATGCGCATTGAAGTGCTGACATTAACGGGGTCTCTCTCTCTCTCTCTCTCTCTCACTCTCTCTCTCTCTCTCTCTCTCTCTCTCTCTCTCTCTCGTGGTCCCCGGACCACTCGATGAAAGCCTCTGGTCTATCTAGCCTATCTATCACATTTTGGTATAGCCTACGTTCAGTATTTAATATTAACTTTTGATATACAGAACAAGCATGAGGGGTATAACATGAAAGCAATATAAAATAAAGCACAAAAACATACTTCAGAATGGTAAGTGCCTGCAGCTTAAATGTTAGCCTAAATGTAAGTGAAGGTGAATAAATCACTTCTGTGCTGCTAACTTTTATTGTTTTTAAACATAAAAAAGGAGAATCTACGACTGCACGGGTGGTGGTCCCTCCACACAGAAGTGCACCCCTGTGGAACTAATCAAGTTGAGTCCATATACAACCACAGGTGTTGAAATAACGTGTGTAAAAAGTCATTGGATTGGCTTTATAAACAGCAAAGACATGAGGATTAGGTTAAACCTGACTGTTAGCCTGGTCCGGAGCAGGCTAAGTGCATAGCATTAGTTTCCATGGGAACTAATGCGGCATTGCTTTCATGAAACCGAATCAAGCCTCAACATATCCAGGTTAACTGGTCAAGTTAATCTGGCAAGATTAACCAGTTTTCATGAAACCGAATGATCGCTAATCCAGGATATAATAAACCGGGATATCAGTTAAATCCTGGCTTTTCCCCTAATCCACCTTTCGTGAAATAGGCCCCTGGTGTTGGTGTTTGTGAATTTTCTCACGTGAGGAGTGACAGCTTAAATATTACTTTTCTCACCCCCAGTAACTGCCATAATCTGCAAAGTATTAACTTTTGGCAGGGAGTAATAAGTACTGCATTGTCCCGAATATAAGACAGGCTTTTAATTCAGTATTGACAACCGAGAATTCAACTTCACCTTGTATTCAGGGCAGGGGTGGACTGACAGTCTGGCATACAGGGCATTTTCCCGGTGGGCCGACCCCCCCGGGGGCCGTTAATGTCGTGTTTTAATTAAAAAAAAAAAAAAAAATCTGCACAAAACCGGCCCACGAATCAGTGCTGGCAGCCCTCTGTCCTCTTCAAATGAGACTGCCTATTGCAGGGTTTTTATAGTTAACTAAAACTAACTAACTAATTTTAGTTAGCCCGAGCCCCAGAGCCCCTTATGTCTTAAATTCTCATGGGGGCTCAGGACCCGGAGCCCCCACAAAGATTCAGAGGGCCGCTCTGAGACAAAATTGCCCGGTACGTTTTGAGCTCCCAGTCCACCCCTGATTCAGGGTCTAGTCTTTTGACATGTCCTTGCACATCTGCACCGATAGATGGCGCCCTCATGATCCAATGAAACAACACAGGAGTGCAAAGCACACAACAAAACAACACGATACAACAGCAACACTGCAAAATGGCGGTAGTGACGCAACGTGAACGTTATCAGGGGTTGACACAGGTCTCTGAGGCACTTGCCCATCGGGCAAGTGCAAGTCAGGTTCTACTTGCCCTCAGGTCATGGTCACTTTCCCCACAAAAATATATTTGTAAATTTTGCATTTAAGTTTACTTCCTACTTGGGTGCTTTAAACCAGGGGTTTTCAACACATGGTCCCTGAGAGGGTTCCAGGTGGTCCCCAGTTAAGTTGGGTAACCAGATGTAACTCTTGAGAACGTAAAAATGAAACCAAATGGACCCTTGCGGGTCCATTTGGTTTCATTTTCACACTCTCAAGAGTTAAAATTAATCATCTTAATTAGCCCAGATCTACACAACTAGAGAATGTAGAAGATTAGGTCATTTTGATATGTATGTTAATTTGCCTGTTTTGTTTCCCAAATCCAGCCTGGAATTGTGGATATCTAGAAAGCAGGGAAAGACACAGAGGCAATGACTGCCTTCAAGACAAATTTATCTTGTGTTGTGTTATAGTGCACTAAGTTGCACACTTGCCCGATCGGGCAACCAGGTAGCAGTCTTCACTTGCCCCACCATTTTTTTTTTACTTTCCCCAGGCAAGCGGGCAAGTGTTAGTGTCAAGCCCTGGTTATCCACTTGATCACAGTTGATCAAAACGTAGCCAAGTTAACAAACAGAGGAGAAGTTATGATTCCTTATTTATTCAAATCCTGCTCTGATATGACACTCTGTACCCTAGTGGTTTAGTCATGATATGACACTCGACACCCAGGCTTTCATTTTCGTTCGCCTTGCGTGAAAACGGAAAGCCTGGACTAACGCACGTTGGAAAGTGGCCTTCAAGTGGGAGTGAACCTTCCGGGGTGGGCGTCGCTCTAAATAATGTGACGTAGAACAGCAGTGGACGGGAGGGGGAGGGGCCGGGGATGACGACACGTTAGTGAGATCAAATCAGAGCGCAGCACTTCCGCCGTGTGGATCCCACGGCACCCCCGCCCCCCAAGGCCAAAATCATTGAGGGCTAGACCAGGCTAGTCATGATATGACACTCTGTACCCTAGTGGTTTAGTCATGATATGACACTCTGTTCCCTAGTGGTTTAGTCATGATATGACACTCTGTACCCTAGTGGTTTAGTCATGATATGACACTCTGTACCCTAGTGGTTTAGTCATGATATGACACTCTGTACCCTAGTGGTTTTGTCATGATATGACACTCTGTACCCTAGTGGTTTAGTCATGATATGACACTCTGTACCCTAGTGGTTTAGTCATAATATGACACTCTGTACCGTAGTGGTTTAGTCATGATATGACACTCTGTACCCTAGTGGTTTAGTCTCTGATATGACACTCTGTTCCGTAGTGGTTTAGTCATGATATGACACTCTGTACCCTAGTGGTTTAGTCATGATATGACACTCATCATAGTGGTTTTGTCCCCTCAGAGCTGTGTTAATTGACCAGAGGAATGTCTCTGATGTCTCCATGCTGTCATTTGGTTAATTTTAGGCTGTGGTGTCTCTGCTGGTTTTCCGTAAATTGTTTGATGATTGCACACACCCACGGACCCCCCCCCCCACACACACACACACACACACAAGCAGATACAATTACAAGAGACTTTGTTTTAGTGTGTTTGTGCGCGCGTACGTGCGTGCATGCGTGTGTGTGTGTGTGCACGTGTGTGCGAGAGAGAGAGACAGAGAGACAGGGTGGATGTTCTGTGATTGTTTTCTGGTGGTTTCTAAATGGTAAATGGTGCATTTATATAGCACCTTTATCCAAGGCGCTTTCCATAGCTTGTGCATCACATTCACCCATTCACACACACATTCATACACTGATGGCAGTGGAAACCATGCAAGGTACCTACTAGCACATCAGGAGCAGTTAGGGGTTCGGTATCTTGCTCAAGGACACTTCCACACTAACTCACACATCACAACATCTGCAGTCTTATTCCGCTAAAAAAAAAAAAAAATAAAAATGGGTGGAATGCCCCTTTAAGGTGATAGCTAAATAAGAGTGATAATCAGATGATAAATAATCGGCAGATGAATTGATGATGAAAATAATCATTGATTGCAGCCCCAGTGAAACCTGTCCAGTCGTCACTATAGTGTCATGACTCACCTTCAGAAAAATGGATTTTGACAAAGCAGTTATAGTAGTGGACAAAGAGTTATAGCAGTTATAGAAGTGGACAAAGAGTTATAGCAGTTATAGTAGTGGACAAAGAGTTATAGCAGTTATAGTAGTGGACAAAGAGTTATAGCAGTTATAGTAGTGGACAAAGAGTTATAGCAGTTATAGTAGTGGACAAAGAGTTATAGCAGTTATAGAAGTGGACAAAGAGTTATAGCAGTTATAGTAGTGGACAAAGAGTTATAGCAGTTATAGTAGTGGACAAAGAGTTATAGCAGTTATAGTAGTGGACAAAGAGTTATAGCAGTTATAGTAGTGGACAAAGAGTTATAGCAGTTATAGTAGTGGACAAAGAGTTATAGCAGTTATAGTAGTGGACAAAGAGTTATAGCAGTTATAGTAGTGGACAAAGAGTTATAGCAGTTATAGTAGTGGACAAAGAGTTATAGCAGTTATAGTAGTGGACAAAGAGAGTTATAGCAGTTATAGTAGTGGACAAAGAGTTATAGCAGTTATAGTAGTGGACAAAGAGTTATAGCAGTTATAGTAGTGGACAAAGAGTTATAGCAGTTATAGAAGTGGACAAAGAGTTATAGCAGTTATAGTAGTGGACAAAGAGTTATAGCAGTTATAGTAGTGGACAAAGAGTTATAGCAGTTATAGTAGTGGACAAAGAGTTATAGCAGTTATAGTAGTGGACAAAGAGTTATAGCAGTTATAGTAGTGGACAAAGAGTTATAGCAGTTATAGTAGTGGACAAAGAGAGTTATAGCAGTTATAGTAGTGGACAAAGAGTTATAGCAGTTATAGTAGTGGACAAAGAGTTATAGCAGTTATAGAAGTGGACAAAGAGTTATAGCAGTTATAGTAGTGGACAAAGAGTTATAGCAGTTATAGTAGTGGACAAAGAGTTATAGCAGTTATAGTAGTGGACAAAGAGTTATAGCAGTTATAGTAGTGGACAAAGAGTTAAAGCAGTTATAGTAGTGGACAAAGAGTTAAAGCAGTTATAGTAGTGGACAAAGAGTTAAAGCAGTTATAGTAGTGGACAAAGAGTTATAGCAGTTATAGAAGTGGACAAAGAGTTATAGCAGTTATAGAAGTGGACAAAGAGTTATAGCAGTTATAGTAGTGGACAAAGAGTTATAGCAGTTATAGTAGTGGACAAAGAGTTAAAGCAGTTATAGAAGTGGACAAAGAGAGTTATAGCAGTTATAGAAGTGGACAAAGAGTTATAGCAGTTATAGTAGTGGACAAAGAGAGTTATAGCAGTTATAGAAGTGGACAGAGAGTTATAGCAGTTATAGAAGTGCAGAAGATTCCATATTTTAAACCTTTGCAACAGGCTCACGCATCTTCCATTTGGTTCCATTTTACACTCTCAAGAGTTAAATGTCTAAGGGTCCACATGGTTACTCCATAATTTACTCCTTAATTTAGCTGGAAACCTCTCAAGGACCACTGGTTGAAAACTACTGGCCTATCTGATGTAATGTAATGTGTAATGTGTATTTTATTGTCCAGGAGCCTACCTGGTGGTCTGTCAGATCTAATGTAATGTAATGTGTTCTATCTGCCCTATAGGAGCCTACCTGTGGTCTGTCAGATCTAATGTAATGTAATGTGTTCTATCTGCCCTATAGGAGCCTACCTGTGGTCTGTCAGATCTAATGTAATGTGTTCTATCTGCCCTATAGGAGCCTACCTGTGGTCTGTCAGATCTAATGTAATGTGTTCTATCTGCCCTATAGGAGCCTACCTGGTGGTCTGTAGTAGTAGTAGTAGTAGGCTTTTATTTCGGCACTTAATGAAAAACTTTACACAATTGAGAAGCATGAAAGAAAAGGAATAAAATAAAAGAGAAAAAAAAAATGTACATGTTGATATACAGATAATTTTACAGTCCGAACTGGTGCCGAAAGGGTATAGGCAGAAGCCGAAGCTTATTTATGCCTACCCCTTACGCTGTAAGCAATTACAGCATGTTAAATAATAATTTCATACGTTGGAAGTCCAAGGAAATGTCAACATCAAACAGTAAAATTGGTGGATGGTTGAAGAATATGATGAATACATGTTATGTGGTTAATTGACCACAGAACATGTAAACGTGGACAACATGTCTCAGACACCAAAATCTGGGGCTGATAGGCCACAGATTAGGGTTCTGGTGTTTGTATTTGCCATCATTGATGGTCATATTAGGTGATTATTTATTAATATGAGCGTGCTACATTACAATTGAGTTATAACATATTATGTTATACTACTTATTATATACCGAATATATATGTGTATATGCGTATACATATGGCAATAATAGGAATAATAATAATGACAATGCTATATCATGGTATCTCTTTGTATTTATCCAGTATCTTATTTTTGTACAACTTTTTGAATGTGAAAATAGATGTGCACATTTTAAGTTTGTTGTCAAGGCTATTCCATAGGTTAACCCCCTTGACTGAGATACACCTTCCCTTTATGTTGGTCCTTGCACCAGTCTTTTTGAATAATGCTGTCCCCCTAAGGGGGTACAGGGATCTCCTGATCTCAAACATCGCCTGCATGCAGGGGGGGAGTGTTTTGTGGTATGCCTTGTACATAATGGAAGCAGTTTTCAAGTCTGTTAGATCATCTAGTTTAAGTGCTTTAGTCATAATAAAGAGTGGGTTTGTGGATGCAAAATAATTTCTTTGGTTGACAATTCTTATGGCTTTTTTTTGCAACATGTAGATTGGTTTTGTAATGGTCTTATATGTATTTCCCCAGACTTCCACACAGTATGTTAAGTATGGGAGTATGAGGGAATTATACAGCAGGTTGAGAGAGTTTTTATTCACCAAATATTTCAATTTATATAAAATTGCAACTGATTTAGATAACTTTGTTTTAAGATTAAGTATATGTGGTTTCCAGCTAAGTTTATTATCTATTATTACTCCCAAGAATTTATGATCTTGTACTTGTTCTATTTCAATATTGTTGATTTTCAATTTTGCAGGTGTGTTGATTTTCTTATTAGAGAAGATAATATATTTTGTTTTTGCTACATTTAAGGATAGTTTATTGGTGTCAAACCAACTCTTAAGAGTCTCCAATTCACCCTCAACTGTATGCAGGAGATGCTCGAGATCTCTCCCAGAGCAGTATAGGCTGGTATCATCAGCAAATAATACACACTTAAGCAGTGGCAGAGCATTACAAATATCGTTGATATATAAAATAAATAATTTGGGGCCTAGCACGGAGCCCTGAGGAACGCCATATGTGATTTTTAACAGATCAGAGTTAACATTGTTCATATGGACAAATTGATGTCTGTCTAGTAGATAACTTTTAAGCCAATCATGGGCGATTCCTCTTATGCCGCATCTAGTCATTTTTTTTAATAGTATATTGTGATCAATTGTGTCGAATGCCTTCTTTAAATCAATAAATACCCCAATAGTGTGTTCCCCATTTTCGATTCCTGTCGATATGGCTTCCACAAGCTCTGTAACTGCCATAGATGTGGACATACCTGTTCTAAATCCATACTGGTGGTTACTCAATAACTGGTACTGTTCAATGAAGCTGTCAAGCCTACTGACAAATAATTTTTCAAGGATCTTAGAGAATTGAGGTAGTAGTGAGATGGGTCTGTAATTGGTGAATAAATTTTTATCTCCGCTTTTGAAGACAGGGATGACTTTAGCAGTCTTCATTGAAGACGGAAAAGCTCCAGTCGAGAATGATTGATTGCAGATATACGTGAAAGGTGTAATAATGGTTTCTATTATAGATTTGATTAATGTCATATCAATGTTAGTGCTGTCTGTAGATTTTTTATTTGCAAATGATTTTACAATTTTAAGGATTTCTTGCTCCTCCACTTCATTTATATACATTGAGTGTGGATTAGATGTGCCACGTTCAGGGTCTGTGCCAATATTGTCTGCAGGGACATTTATCTCTTTTGCTAAAGATGGTCCAACATTAACAAAAAAATGATTAAATTCATTTGCTATAGTTTTATTGTCATTAATAGTTGAGTGACCTTTTTTAAAGTAGTTTGGATAGTCTCCTTTACCAGTGCTCTTATTAATTATATCATTTAATGTTTTCCAGGTGGCTTTTATGTTACCTACTGATTTTTCTAGCTGTTTGTGGTAGTAATTTTTTTGCTAGTTCTAATTATATTTGTTAATTTGTTTTTGTAGGTCTTGTATCTGACCTCTGCTTCTATGGTTCTTGCTTTAAGGAATTTCCTATACAGAGTATTTTTCTTTTTGCAAGCGTTCACAATACCTTTAGTAATCCAGGGAGTTGCTTGTTTATGGTTTTGTTTAATTAGGGTTTTCTTAAGTGGACAGTGTTTATTATATAGTTCTGTTAGTATGTGCATAAATGTTTCATAAGCTATATTGGGATCAGTTGTTGCGTAAACCTCACTCCATGTCTGTCTACTAAGTTCCCACTTGAGGGCATTAATTGCTTCTGGTGTTCTTGACCGAGTTATGTTAAAGTTTAATCTCGTACTTGTGGGTTCCTTATTTAGGTGCTGATGGAATATTGCGAAGACGGGGAGGTGATCACTTGTGTCATTGATGAGAAGACCAGCAGTTAATTGACTATCAATTGAGTTGGTAAAAATATTGTCAATTATAGTGGCAGTATCAGTAGTAATTCTGGTTGGTTTAGTGATAAGTGGGAATAGGCTATTACTATACATTGTATCTGTGAAGTGTGTAATTGAGCTCTTGCCGCATGGGTTTAAAAGATCGGCATTAAAGTCGCCACAGGCGATAAGGGTTTTATTACTGTTTATATTGGTATACATGTGATCAATTTTATCATTAAAAGTGTCAAGGCAAGATCCTGGCGTTCTATACATACAGCTTATGATTATATTTTTACATTTAATGAGATGAATTTCAATAGTTAGGCATTCAAAAATGTTGTCCACGTTATAAGTCATATTCTGAACCACACTACATCGAAGAGAGGTGTCGACATATAGGGCGACTCCTCCTCCCATTCGGTTTGTTCTATTTAAAGTAAACAATTCATATCCTTCCAAGTTTACATTAGAATCGTTTTCTCCATTTAACCATGTTTCTGATATTGCAATGACATTGAACTTGTCGAATTCTGACAGATATTTCTTAATTTTGCAAAAGTTTTTATTTAGGCTTCTACTGTTAAAGTGAATGAGTGAGAAAGTCCCTCCCATTTCCACTTTTTTAAATTGATCATCTGCGTAATACTGACAATTATTGTTAATATTTTTGTAGAAATTATATTCAGGATCAAGGTCATTGCCAAAATCATATGGTTTGTAATCGTGAAGGTCAAAGTTATTAAATGTTAGATGCTCGTGTTGTTCAATGTTAGAGTCGCTTACATTTGTATAGAATGGAGCACCATCAACAAGTTCATTATCATCACAGCTCATGTAGGGGAAGGGGGTGTTCTTATCTAGATCAGCCATAGATAGACATCCAAGAGCTCAACAGAGAACCAACACAGAAACCCACAGGCCAGCACACACCCAAGTACACACACACCTACAGGCCCATGTACACAACATTTGGCCACACACACCCTCATGATTACACACCAGCAGAGCAATAATGGAGTTAGGTAGTAAGCAGAAGTGAAACAAAGCAAAAACAATATCATGGAAATGTCAATATTGTCCATTGGAAAAGCAAAATAATGATCCCCTTGTACAAAAATAAATAAACAAATAGAGCCATCCCAGCGGCAGCATGCACATGCATACACACGGCAAGCACACACAGGCATCCACAGCACAACACGTAGCCACCCATCCACACACGCACACACCCGCACACACAAGGCGCAGCCACACACACACGAGAGAGAGACAGAATCCGAGAAGAGAGGGAGATCGGCAGAGGGACAGACAGACAGACAGACAGACAGACAGACAGACAGACAGACAGACAGACAGACAGACAGCGGGAGAAACAAGAAACACAAAGAGAGACACACGGGAGAGAGGGAGCAAGCGCTGTCAGATCTAATGTAATGTAATGTGTTCTATCTGACCTATAGGAGCCTACCTGGTGGTCTGTCAGATCTAATGTAATGTAATGTGTTCTATCTGCCCTATAGGAGCCTACCTGTGGTCTGTCAGATCTAATGTAATGTGTTCTATCTGCCCTATAGGAGCCTACCTGTGGTCTGTCAGATCTAATGTAATGTAATGTGTTCTATCTGCCCTATAGGAGCCTACCTGTGGTCTGTCAGATCTAATGTAATGTAATGTGTTCTATCTGCCCTATAGGAGCCTACCTGTGGTCTGTCAGATCTAATGTAATGTAATGTGTTCTATCTGACCTATAGGAGCCTACCTGGTGGTCTGTCAGATCTAATGTAATGTAATGTGTTCTATCTGACCTATAGGAGCCTACCTGTGGTCTGTCAGATCTAATGTAATGTAATGTGTTCTATCTGCCCTATAGGAGCCTACCTGTGGTCTGTCAGATCTAATGTAATGTAATGTGTTCTATCTGCCCTATAGGAGCCTACCTGTGGTCTGTCAGATCTAATGTAATGTAATGTGTTCTATCTGCCCTATAGGAGCCTACCTGTGGTCTGTCAGATCTAATGTAATGTAATGTGTTCTATCTGCCCTATAGGAGCCTACCTGGTTCTAATGTAATGTAATGTGTTCTATCTGCCCTATAGGAGCCTACCTGGTTCCGTACCTGATCCTGCTGGTGCTGATCGGTATTCCTCTGTTCTTCCTGGAGCTGGCAGTGGGTCAGAGGATCCGTAGAGGCAGCATCGGGGTCTGGAACTTCATCAGCCCCCGGCTGGGGGGCATCGGCTTCGCCAGCTGTGTGGTGAGTATCATATATACATACAGTTAATGCAAAGCATTAACTGTATGTATAATCCACATTAGACATGTTATGATCTACTTTCTGTCAGTAAATAAAAGTGCTGCACTTAGGAGACACTAGTTTGTATTAACAGGTCAGGCTGGTGTCTCCTGCATTATGTGCACATTCTAAACAGGTGGTACACAGGGATGCTCAGTGACTAATGATGAGCGCTTCTAAACTACAGTACTTAGTAAAAGAATCACATGCAGAATTTATTGACAGAAAGTAACTAACCCAAACAAATGTTTTGCAGATAGAAAGAGGATAGTTCAACCTTTCCATGCAGCTACAGTGTTGGTGAATTTAACACTGATTAAGATTAATAAAAGCAAATCACAGATTTGAAATGTCTTGTCATGGGAGTCGATGAACCGAATTGCAACTCTAGATTTTGCCCAATTATGAAAGAATCTTGCATTTATAAAAGAGAGTTACATTGCGGTTAGGACTAGCGCTTAACATCAAACTTCACTCACTGGCAAGGCAGTGAAAACTGCAGAAATAATACAATAATGCAAACATACAACGTTTGTTTACAATTGACATCAATCCAAACATTGCACAACAAATAAATCCAACTTACAGCGTTGCCTCTTTAAAGCTCCCAAGTTAGTGGATGTTTTATTTCTTTTAGGCTCTCAGCACTGAAAACTCTGTTTTCTCTCTCTGCACTGCTGCAGCAAAGATGGTGCCCACAGGAAGTGACTCAATTCACCCTGAGTTCTTCAAAATAAAAAGTGCACTTACACACCTTCACAATAAAGCTTTTCTAAGACAAACAGAAATGCAAACATCAACATACAGCCGTACAGAATCGCCTTGAAGGCATTGCAAATATCTTGAGTTCTTGATTCTATTTGGGTCCTATGCACTCAATTCATAATGAGGACATGGACAATATTTTAAACAATGGAAAATAATCAAAAGAAGGGTAGGTGTTCACCCTGTTTCTCTTCTCTCATTGGTTGGGCGCAGTGTTGTAGTGGGACTTTTAGAAGTGGGGGGACACTTTTTTATTATTTTTTTTCTGAGAGTGTACAAATGTGAACCAAATGGACCCTAGCGGGTCCATTTGGTTCCATTGGTACACTCTCAGAAAAAAGGAAACTCATTAACATGGTGAAACACATCTTGATGATGTCATCAAGATGTGTTTCATCATGCTAATGATTTTTTTCAAACCTCCATTTCTAGGAAACACAGAATGGAGGGAACCTTTTTTTTTTTTTTTTACCATGTCCACAAAACAAAAAGTATAGCATATTGAGAAAGATTTGCTTGCAATGCCTAATTATATCCATGAAAGTAAATGAGAAGACAAAAAACATAGGCCTACTTTTGCCCCAAAAATATTTTAGATGTGAGAAGTGGGGGGACGCCGTCCCCCCGCGTCCCCCTGACACTACACCCCTGTATATAAAATATTTTAGATGTGAGAAGTGGAGGGACGCCGCCCCCCCGCGTCCCCCTGACACTACACCCCTGTATATAAAATATTTTAGATGTAAGAAGTGGAGGGACGCCGTCCCCCCCGCGTCCCCCTGACACTACACCCCTGTATATAAAATATTTTAGATGTGAGAAGTGGAGGGACGCCGTCCCCCCGCGTCCCCCTGACACTACACCCCTGTATATAAAATATTTTAGATGTGAGAAGTGGAGGGACGCCGTCCCCCCGCGTCCCCTGACACTACACCCCTGTATATAAAATATTTTAGATGTGAGAAGTGGAGGGACGCCGTCCCCCCGCGTCCCCCTGACACTACACCCCTGTATATAAAATATTTTAGATGTGAGAAGTGGAGGGACGCCGTCCCCCCGCGTCCCCCTGACACTACACCCCTGTATATAAAATATTTTAGATGTGAGAAGTGGAGGGACGCCGTCCCCCCGCGTCCCCCTGACACTACACCCCTGTATATAAAATATTTTAGATGTGAGAAGTGGAGGGACGCCGTCCCCCCGCGTCCCCCTGACACTACACTCCTGTATATAAAATATTTTAGATGTGAGAAGTGGAGGGACGCCGTCCCCCCGCGTCCCCCTGACACTACACTCCTGTATATAAAATATTTTAGATGTGAGAAGTGGAGGGACGCCGTCCCCCCGCGTCCCCCTGACACTACACCCCTGTATATAAAATATTTTAGATGTAAGAAGTGAAGGGACGCCGTCCCCCCGCGTCCCCTGACACTACACCCCTGTATATAAAATATTTTAGATGTAAGAAGTGAAGGGACGCCGTCCCCCCGCGTCCCCCTGACACTACACCCCTGTATATAAAATATTTTAGATGTGAGAAGTGGAGGGACGCCGCCCCCCCGCGTCCCCCTGACACTACACCCCTGTATATAAAATATTTTAGATGTGAGAAGTGGAGGGACGCCGCCCCCCCCGCGTCCCCCTGACACTACACCCCTGTATATAAAATATTTTAGATGTGAGAAGTGGAGGGACGCCGTCCCCCCGCGTCCCCCTGACACTACACCCCTGTATATAAAATATTTTAGATGTGAGAAGTGAGGGGACGCCGTCCCCCCGCGTCCCCCTGACACTACACCCCTGTATATAAAATATTTTAGATGTGAGAAGTGAGGGGACGCCGTCCCCCCGCGTCCCCCTGACACTACACCCCTGTATATAAAATATTTTAGATGTGAGAAGTGGAGGGACGCCGCCCCCCCGCGTTCCCCTGACACTACACCCCTGTATATAAAATATTTTAGATGTGAGAAGTGAGTGGACGCTGTCCCCCTGCGTCCCCCTGACACTACACTCCTGTATATAAAATATTTTAGATGTGAGAAGTGAGTGGACGCCGTCCCCCCGCGTCCCCCTGACACTACACCCCTGTATATAAAATATTTTAGATGTGAGAAGTGGGGGGACGCCGCCCCCCTGCGTCCCCCTGACACTACACCCCTGTATATAAAATATTTTAGATGTGAGAAGTGAGGGGACGCCGTCCCCCTGCGTCCCCCTGACACTACACCCCTGTATATAAAATATTTTAGATGTGAGAAGTGGAGGGACACCGTCCCCCTGCGTCCCCCTGACACTACACCCCTGTATATAAAATATTTTAGATGTGAGAAGTGGGGGGACGCCGTCCCCCCGCGTCCCCCTGACACTACACCCCTGTATATAAAATATTTTAGATGTAAGAAGTGAGGGGACGCCGTCCCCCCGCGTCCCCCTGACACTACACCCCTGTATATAAAATATTTTAGATGTGAGAAGTGGAGGGACGCCGTCCCCCTGCGTCCCCCTGACACTACACCCCTGTATATAAAATATTTTAGATGTAAGAAGTGAGGGGACGCCGTCCCCTGCGTCCCCCTGACACTACACCCCTGTATATAAAATATTTTAGATGTGAGAAGTGGAGGGACGCCGTCCCCCCGCGTCCCCCTGACACTACACCCCTGGCTGGGCGCCTCCTCCTCGCTATATGGAGCTCAGCAGTCCTCCCTTCTGTTGACGCCTCCCCCATGTTCCAGAAATGGAATCTTCATTCATTGTCCTCACAGACTTTTCAAAAATCACTAATTACGGAGACGATTACGCTGCGGACAAAGCAACCACAATATTATAGTGCAATATCTAATAAGCAAGAAGAAGAAAAAACAAAAAACGGCAGGATACACAACACTTTTTGTTTTGTTCAAACCAACAAAAAACTGAGGCAGTCAAGCAACTTGAAAAAAAAAAAAAAAAAAAAAAAAAAAAAAACGTCTGGGGTGTTTACATAAGTCTGAGTTGATAAAATGACCTCCCCTCTGGTGCCTTGGCGTGGAAAATTGTGGATAGGTGTGTTTCTGTTCCTGATTGGCTAACAGGGTGTGTGTCCTCCTCCCTCTATAGATGTGTTTCTGTTCCCTGATTGGCTAACACGGTGTATATCCTCCCTCTATAGGTGTGTTTCTGTTCCCTGATTGGCTAACACGGTGTGTGTCCTCCTCCCCTATAGGTGTGTTTCTTCGTGGCTCTCTACTACAACGTCATCATTGGCTGGAGTTTCTTCTACTTCTCACAGTCCTTCCAGCAGCCTCTGCCCTGGCATGAGTGTCCACTCATCAAGAACAAGACCACTACATGTAAGTGTATACTATAATACAGAACAAGACCACTACATGTAAGTGTATACTATAAGACCACTACATGTAAGTGTCCACTATAACAGTGCTTTTCAACCTTTTTGACACCAGGGCCCACTATTTATTCAGCATTTGAGCCACAGAGGACCACTGTTTGATGACATTTTAGCCCCACAGACCCCAAAACTAAAGATTTATTTTGCTTTTGTCCACAATTCCAGGCTGGATTTGGGGAAACCAAACAGTCCAACATACAGATCAAAATGACCATTAATCTTCTACATTCTCTAGTTGTGTAGACTTGGGATAATTCACATGATGAATATTTTAACTTGAGAGTGTAAACATGAAACCAAATGGACCTGCACCCAAACAGGTCTGGGAACTAGTGTGTAGGCCAAAAGCCTGTACCACCATGAGTTGAAGCTCTTGGTGGCTGTTTTTTTTTTTTTTTTTTTTAATTATTATTTAATTATTATGAGTAATTATTTGGTAAGCCCAGGCTCAGGTCTGGTGGTGGTACAGGCTTTTGGCCTACACACAAGGCCCCAGATCTGATTTGCTGCCATGCAGCCAATGAGAAGACTTACACCATACCTGGCTACACCATATTGCGATTGAGAATACCAGCCATTATTAAAAAAATAAAATAAAAATAGAATACTGATGAATTAACTGTTAAAGGGGAATTCCACCCATTTTCTTTTTTTTTCTGAGAGTGTACAATGTACACTCTCATAAAATAAATCGAAGCATCTAAAGAAATCCATTAACATGGCGAAAATACATCTTGATGATGTCATCAAGACCATGTTAGTGGTTTTCTTCAGACCTCCGTTTCTTGGGAACACAGAATGGGGGAACTTTTTCATCATGTCCACCCAACACCTCGAAGGTACATCAATGACATAGTACAATGTTGAAAATGGGTGGAATTCCCCTTTAACCAGATCCCACTGGTCTGGTGTATCCATGAAACACTTTGGGGAGCGTTTGTTTTGCCTCCTGTGCTGTTGGTTGCTCCTCAGACGTGGTTCCAGAGTGTGAGAAGAGCTCAGCCACCACATACTACTGGTACCGTGAGGCTCTGGACATCTCCAACAGCATCTCTGAAGGAGGAGGTCTGAACTGGAAGATGACAGTCTGTCTGCTGGCTGCCTGGTCCATGGTCTGTCTGGCCATGATCAAAGGAATACAGTCCTCTGGGAAGGTCAGTTCACATCAGGGACGTTTCTCACATTAGGCAGACTATAGGCTGTTGCCTGGGGCACCATGGAGGGGGAGTGGGTCACCACCAGACATGCTTTAAAACAGGGGTTTTCAACCTTTTTGACACCAGGGACCACCATTTATTCAGCATTTGAACCACGGACCACCATTTGATGACATTTTAGCCCCAAAGACCTAAAACTAAAGAATTGTTTTGGTTTTGTTCACAATTCCAGGCTGGATTTTGCAAACAAAACAGTGTAGACTTCTTAATTAGATAGTGCTAATTCAGATGAATATTTTAACTCTTGAGAGTGTGAAAATGAAACCAAATGGACCCGCAAGGGTCCATTTGGTTTCATTTTTACATTCTCAAGAGTTACATCGGGTTAACCAGCTTTCCATCATTTAGCCTGGGGACCACCTGGAACCCTCTCAAGGACCACTGGTGGTCCCCGGACCACCTGTTGAAAACCACTGGTTTAAAAGGATGCCAGGCTAATAAGCCTCATATGGATGAATACACTATACTTGTCTGTCTATAACTAGAATCGAACATTTAAATCACATTTGTGATAAAATCTGGTGCTTTGTTCCTCATGTCTCCCAAGGCCGTTTTCCATTTAGAAAAGTGAAAAGAGGGAAGTTCGCACACCTTCGATTGCTCCCAGGTAGTGGATTTATTGACAACGTTTCGACCCCAGAAGGGTCTTCATCAGGACCTGATGGGGTCGAAACATTGTCAATAAATCCACTACTTGGGATCAATCAATCAAGGTGTGCGAACTTCCCTCTTTTCACTTTTCAGCACCCGGAAATATATATTTTAGAGATGTGCGTACTTTTCCTTTTGCTTCGTTTTCCATTTAGAGCCATCTAAAGTATTTATTTATTTCGTTTTTTTTTTTTTTTTGTTTTTGTTTTTTTTTAATCATATTAAAAAAGTAGGAACTTTGATCTTACTACTAAAAACGATTTTAGCCAAAAAACGAAAAAAAAAAAAAAAACTTTAGATGGCTCTAAAAGGAAAACGGCCCTGGGAGACATGAGCACCAAAGCACCAGATTCTATCACATATACTATGTTCTTTAGTTCCCCCAGAAGTTGCTGTTTTTCAGCCAATTCTCCCTCTGTGCTCACAAATCTGATGTAAAGGTTTAAAAGATGGAACTGTGTGCACTTTGCACTTCTATTCTCTAACTGCTTTGTTCGTTGAAATCATTTATCTCTGAAAATAAAAATGAACAAGTCAAGATGCTGGTGGGAATTGAACAGGGTTGTTTCACTGGGGAGGTACAGACTTATAAAGGACCATTTGGTTCCTATAACTATCTACCATTTAGCTGGGGACCGCCTCACCTTGGAACTCCCTAGGGGTCCCCGGCCCCCACTTTTAACCCTGTGTACTGAACGCGTTTTGGTGTTTTAGCTGTTGAAAAATAGCAGACCTACAAGCTCATATCGCGCCACCAAGTGGCGCGATATGAGCTTGTAGTTATGCTATTTTTGAAAAATTGTGAAACTGTGGTGCAAATCTTTGAATACATTATTTCGGAAGCAAACATTTTTAACTCAAATCTTTGCTTCTGGGTGGATCCCCTAGAACAACATGTTTTTAGATGAGGTTCTGCAGCTAAATAATAGATATTTCTGGGGGTCCTTCCTATGAGATATTTTTCCAGAAAAACTAGAACCTCACACCAGGGACTAGAATTTAGTGTCATGGACTAGAATCTAGTGTCAGAAACTGGAATTTAACTTCAGAAACTACAATCTACTGAGAGGAACTAGAATCTAGCATGAGGAACTAGAATCTAGCGTCAGAAACTAGAATCCGATCAGGACACAATGGGTTAAAGAAGCACTGTTAAATGGACGACATCCTGAATGAGTGCATACGGTGTGGATGCCACCCACAGTGACTACTGTAACATTATCTGGATAATTTCTGTAATGATAAGACGATGATGCCCTTGCATGCTGATGCTCATGTGATCTCTGCACATTTCTAGCTGAGATTAGACTTACGTTTGACTAAGATTAGCAGAGCAGGATCTGACAATAGCGTGACCAGCATCTGGATGGATTAACCCACAGGGATAAAAACGCTTGCATTTTACTTGCAAACTCACTCCCCCCTTTTTCCCTCTGGTCATCTTTATCCTGCCACGTTTTCCTTCATTCCACATGACAGGCATTAGTCGCTGCAGCTCTTCCTAGAAGAAGGTTGAGTTCATTGGTGATTCTAGCAGTTAGTAATCTTTTACAGAACTCTCAGTGACCGTGAAATTAAATTAGGTTTTTAGATGTTGTGTGAATAAATGGACCTTTAGCTAAGCCCCTCCCAAACTGCTATTGTCCAATAGACCTTTAGATAAGCCCCTCCCCAAACTACTATGGTCCAATCACAGCTAAGCATAACATGTGATAGACAAACCTCTCAACCAATAGCTTTCCTATATGACAAAACATTGTTTTAAACCATAAATGCCACACACACATTTTTCCACTGCATAGGGCATGCCTTGTTGATGGATTTGGAAGAGATTTTGAAGGTCTGGTTCCAGAAATGAACCAGTATTTATTGTGTAAAGTCCATGATATTAACATTGGAATGAATGAGCCTGGATGGACAGTGTCCTAGGGTGGACAAGAGGGCGGGGCTTAGCTAAAGGTCCATTGGGTCATAAAAAGTATTTATCCAGTTTTACTGTTACTTCTGGGCAGAGATGGGTGCAACTAGTGATGTTATTTATTGCTTTTCTCTGTAACAACAAGATTACGTTCTACGGAAAACGTCATAATATTGCAGTTACTGTTACTAGTATTGCTAGCCGTGCTGCTGCTGTCGACGGCATTGTGTTGGCTGACGCTACTGTGACCTAAAACAGTGTGATGAACAGCAAAATGATTACAGTCGGACGTCAGAGTTGAGACATTGAAACATGAAGACAGATCTTGTCTGTGTCCTCCTCACATTAGCATAGACATAGATGCGACTTTTCAGATGCCACCCGAAATAAAGCAGCGGGGTTGGGAAGGAGCGCTTGTTTTACCCTGCCGGCTACTATTAGTAGGGCGGGGTGAAGCATAGTTTTACTGAGCTTATCTTTAGGGTTAGTTACTGCATAAAGCAGTGGTTTTCAACCTTTTTGACACCAGGGTCCACCATTTATTCAGAATCTGAGCCACGGACCACCATTTGAGGACAGTTTAGCCCACAGACCCCAAAACTAAAGATTTATTTTTGCTTTTATTTATCTACAGTTCCAGGCTGGATTTGTGGAAACAAAACAGTCAAACCTACAGATCAATATGATGATGAATATTTTAACTCTTGAGAGTGTCAAAATTTTTACATTATCAAGAGTTACTATGCTTCGCCCCGCCCTACTAGTAGTAGCCGGCAGGGTAAAACAAGCGCTCCTTCCCAACCCCGCTGCTTTATTTCGGGTGGCAACTGAAAAGTCGCGACATAGATAGAATAAAGTGGGTGACTCTGCTTCTGACTAAACAGATTGTGTTGTACTTTACCGAATAAATAACAGGCCTTAATGTACAACGTATGAAAAGGGCTGGAACCCACGGCTGTAAAGTCTTTACTAAGAGAACACTGCTGTCTGCTATCACAGCCCTGCAAAGTTCTCATTGGAGTTTCTCATTGGACTCTGCAGTCATTGTAGTTCCATCCAAGCAGCTGTCTGTCTGTCTGTCTGTCTGTCTGTCTGTCTGTCTGTCTGTCTGTCTGTCTGTCTGTCTGTCTGTCTGTCTGTCTGTCTGTCTGTCTGTCTGTCTGTCTGTCTGTCTGTCTATCTGTCTGTCTGTCTGTCTGTCTGTCTGTCTGTCTGTCTGTCTGTCTGTCTGTCTATCTGTCTGTCTGTCTGTCTGTCTGGACTAGATGGATGCTCTCCCATCAGTCTGCAGCACTTGATGCTTTCATCTGGCTCCAGTGCCATGGTGATGAGCAGACACACAGTCTGCTGTGACACACACACACACACACACACACACACACACACACACACACACACACACACACACACACACACACACACACACACACACACACACACACACACATACACACACACACCCTGCCATGCCATGCCATGCCATGCCATGCCATGCCATGCCATGCCATGCCATGCCATGCCATGCCATGCCATGCCATGCCATGCCATGCTCGCCTGGTGTAAAGTCTCCCACTGATGTGCACAATCATCATCATTATCATTATGTGTATAATTAACTGCCATGCTGTCATGGTTCATTGTGCCGCTGGGAGAAGATGTAATTATACTCAGTCACACTTCAGTGAGATCACAGCGTCTGATGGATGATTATACACAGTCAAAGCCTAAGTGTTGACATTGTGCATTTGGGATTTCTTCCTTGTATTTATCTTTTTGTTTTGTGATATAAACTAACAGTGACTATTTGACTGTGATTAATGTGCTCTTCAATTAATGTTATACGTTAAACAAACCCTGGTATGACAACTCCTGCTGTAATTGGACATATTGGCCTAGATTTAATTTCTCTGCTACAAAACGACTTATCCCTTAACTAAATTCTTCAATAGTTAAAATGTCCATTCTACAAGCTCACAACGTGTCAATAGATTGGCATGTTGAACTATTCCAAAAACGTTAGGCAGGTAAAAATGGTATGGAAATATCTTTGAAATGTGGGTTGTTTGGCATGCCATCATGTTTGGTGTGGCAGTCAGGGCATTTAGGTGCATCCAGCCTTGATTCTATAGTGTACAGCCAGTTTTATATGACTCTTGAGAACTATTTGGATGTGACTGGTGTATGACCATACGCTGTTCTTCTTCGTTAGTGTAATTGGCTGTGGATCAAATGAGCGTCTGCTAAATGCCTAAATTGCTAAATTGTGTGTTCAGAGCGACACAAAGCGAAGCGAAGCGCCACCCAGGCTGTGTTACTGTACTGGAAAGGCCAGATGGGCTTTCAGCAGCCAGCTCTGCTCCAGGGGCGGATGTAACATGTCCCGTTTGGGGGGGCAAGAGAACACGTTGGAGGGGCAAGAGAAAATGGATGAAGCCACACCATTTTTGGTTACAGGACTTTTATTAGTCAAGTAAAGCATCAATAATAACATCAGTTGTTGTTGAAGTTGCAACAGACACGCAGCATGCATAAAGCTAAAGGTCTGACTCAGAGAGTTTTCTGTTTTCAATGATGAAATGCTGTTGGTTTAGTGGTGACACAGCTGTAGTTAGTTAGTAGCAGTAGTAGTGTTTCACATCATTTTAAATAGAAGCACTTTAATTTGAAATATCTTGGGTTGTTTTGCATCGTGTTTGAGGGGGGGCAGACTGGGTATTTGTCTGCCCCATGCCTAGATCCGCCCCTGCTCTGCTCTTCTCCTCTGTCTGTTGGCCTTTTCTCCTGGCACAGGACAAGCAGGCGGGAAGGTTTTCTCCTTCTTTCTTTCTTTCTCTCTCTCTCCTCTGGGGCCAGTCATGGCGTCCAGAGCCTTTGAAGCTTAATCGGAGCTATGCCATTCAAAAGAATATTAATGGC
>CM076969.1:3163712-3196212 GCA_039105355.1 Benthosema pterotum | reverse complement strand
ACGTAATTTACAAGAATCTACACACTTAGACACACTTGGGGCGGCTGTGGCTCAGGAGGTAGAGCGAGTCGTCAGATGATCTGTAGGTCGGCGGTTTGAATCCCTGTCTACATGTCAAGTAAGTGTCCTTCATGGGCAAGACACTGAACCCCAAATCAGGGGCAGATCTAGGCATGGACATGGGGGGGCAGTGCCCCCTAAATGCCCAGACTGCCTCGCAAAACATGATGGCATGCAAAACAACCCAAATTTCAAAGATATTTCAAATTAAAGTGCTTATATCTAAAATGATGTGAAACACTACTACTGCTACTAACTAACTACAGCTGTGTCACCACTAAACCAACAGCATTTCATCATTGAAAACAGAAAACTCTCTGAGTCAGACCTTTAGCTTTATGCATGCTGCGTGTCTGTTGCAACTTCAACAACAACTGATGTTATTATTGATGCTTTACTTGACTAAAAAAAATCCTGTAACCGAAAATGGTATGGGGGCGGCTTCCGCACCCATACCATTGAAGCCGCCCATTGGGAAATCTTACATCCGCCCTGCCCAAATGAGTCAGTCGGTGTTCAGCTTGTTGCCACCACTGGTGTGTGAATGTGTGAAGTTTAGGACGCTGAGCGTCGACTGTTCACTACTTCACCTCCCAACGTATGAATGAATGGACCATTCATAAAGTAAAGCACTTTGAGCACTTGGAAAACTTGGCTATAAAATCCAATCCATTATTAGAAAATGTAGAATAGTTGTTATTTTTGATCAACCAGTTATCATGTATCCTTGCTTTTGTGTCCGAGAGATTAAACTCAACGTCAAAGGTGGTCCGTGGGCTAAAATGCTGAATAAATAGTGGTCCCTGGTATGAAAAAAGGTTGAAAACGTCTGCTATAGGCCATAACGTGCAGTCTGGTGGCTGGCAGTCGTAAGGCAGCGGGAGGTGAAGTGGAGAAGAAAAGAGATAAAATGTGAGCAGTGACCAAAGATAATGTGATTTTCAGCGATCCGCTGCGTCAGAACGGTTCAGGAGAGGACAAGTAGAGGACATGGAATCATTCAGAGTAACACGGAACACAATGTAGGTCAACACAGCAGACCAATGATTATGGATAATGGCTTAGATCAGGGGTTTTCAACAGGTGGTCCGAGGACCACCAGTGGTCCTTGAGAGGGTTCCAGGTGGTCCCCAGGCTAAATGATCCAAGTCCATTTGGTTTCATTTTTACACTCTCAAGAGTTAAAATATTCATCTGAATTAGCCAACAAAACAAAAACAATTCTTTAATTTTAGGTCTTTGTTGTGAAAATGTAATTAAATGGTGGTCCGTAGCTCAAATGCTGAATAAATGTTGGTCCCTGGAGTCAAAAAGGTTGAAAACCCCTGGCTTAGATCACAGTTATTCAACTAGGTTTGGCCTGGGGGGTGGGGGTATTTTATTTATTTTTTATTTTTTTCAGTAATAGTACAACATAAACATTACACAGACTTTAGTTGTTCCTGTGCAATAATGTTGTGCACATGCCATACATTAGCTGCTATTTGCGCCTCCCTTGTTGAAAACAATTGTATTTCCAACTCCAGTTTGTCCCTATTCAATCTGCATGAACAGAAGCTCGATTTCTGACCCCTCAATGTCGCAACTCTGTCTATACAGAGTTCTTCTGGGCCACCCTGAGCAAAGGGTGCGCTTTGGAGACGACTAACGGTCGTCTCCAAAAAAAACAAAAAAACATTTCAACGAACAAAGCAGTTATAGAAGTGTGCAAAGTGCATGCCATTCCATCTTTTAAACCTTTTCTGGAGCTCCGCGCCGCCATTGGCTGAAAAAAAAGGCAATTTCCAGGGGAAGTTAACAAACTGGAAGTCCCGCTTTTTGATGGTCTCTCTGGGGTACCCTGGGTCCAGGTTTACAGCACATTTCACAGCACAGATTTAAGCCTGGAGTTCGAGGATACTTTGGGCTATGAAAGACTGCAACACTCTGTATGTATCGTATGTGTGTGTCTGTATGTAATATTCTCTGTTCTCATTGGCTGCAGGTGATGTACTTCAGTTCCCTGTTTCCCTACGTGGTTCTGATCTGCTTCCTGATTCGCTCTCTGCTCCTCAAGGGATCCATCGACGGCATCCGCCACATGTTCACTCCTAAGGTACTGTAGACTGTCTTTATATAGACCACATGTTCACTCCTAAGGTACTGTAGACTGTCTTTATATAGACCACATGTTCACTCCTAAGGTACTGTAGACTGTCTTTATATAGACCACATGTTCACTCCTAAGGTACTGTAGACTGTCTTTATATAGACCACATGTTCACTCCTAAGGTACTGTAGACTGTCTTTATATAGACCACATGTTCACTCCTAAGGTACTGTAGACTGTCTTTATATAGACCACATGTTCACTCCTAAGGTAGACTGTCTGTCTTTATATAGACCACATGTTCACTCCTAAGGTACTGTAGACTGTCTTTATATAGACCACATGTTCACTCCTAAGGTACTAGACTGTCTGTCTTTATATAGACCACATGTTCACTAAGGTACTGTAGACTGTCTTTATATAGACCACATGTTCACTCCTAAGGTACTGTAGACTGTCTTTATATAGACCACATGTTCACTCCTAAGGTACTGTAGACTGTCTTTATATAGACCACATGTTCACTCCTAAGGTACTGTAGACTGTCTTTATATAGACCACATGTTCACTCCTAAGGTACTGTAGACTGTCTTTATATAGACCACATGTTCACTCCTAAGGTACTGTAGACTGTCTTTATATAGACCACATGTTCACTCCTAAGGTAGACTGTCTATAGGTCTTTATATAGACCACATGTTCACTAAGGTACTGTAGACTGTCTTCATATAGACCACATGTTCACTCCTAAGGTACTGTAGACTGTCTTCATATAGACCACATGTTCACTCCTAAGGTAGTCTGTCTGTCTCTATATAGACCACATGTTCACTCCTAAGGTAGACTGTCTTTATATAGACCACATGTTCACTCCTAAGGTAGACTGTCTGTCTTTATATAGACCACATGTTCACTCCTAAGGTAGTCTGTCTGTCTTTATATAGACCACATGTTCACTCCTAAGGTACTGTAGACTGTCTCTATATAGATCACATGTTCACTCCTAAGGTAGTCTGTCTTTATATAGACCACATGTTCACTCCTAAGGTAGTCTGTCTTTATATAGACCACATGTTCACTCCTAAGGTACTGTAGACTGTCTTTATATAGACCACATGTTCACTCCTAAGGTACTAGACTGTCTGTCTTTATATAGACCACATGTTCACTAAGGTACTGTAGACTGTCTTTATATAGACCACATGTTCACTCCTAAGGTACTGTAGACTGTCTTTATATAGACCACATGTTCACTCCTAAGGTACTGTAGACTGTCTTTATATAGACCACATGTTCACTCCTAAGGTACTGTAGACTGTCTTTATATAGACCACATGTTCACTCCTAAGGTAGACTGTCTGTCTTTATATAGACCACATGTTCACTAAGGTACTGTAGACTGTCTTCATATAGACCACATGTTCACTCCTAAGGTACTGTAGACTGCATATAGACCACATGTTCACTCCTAAGGTAGTCTGTCTGTCTCTATATAGACCACATGTTCACTCCTAAGGTAGTCTGTCTGTCTTTATATAGACCACATGTTCACTCCTAAGGTAGACTGTCTTTATATAGACCACATGTTCACTCCTAAGGTAGACTGTAGTCTGTCTGTCTTTATATAGACCACATGTTCACTCCTAAGGTACTGTAGACTGTCTGTCTTTATATAGACCACATGTTCACTCCTAAGGTACTGTAGACTGTCTTTATATAGACCACATGTTCACTCCTAAGGTACTGTAGTCTGTCTGTCTTTATATAGACCACATGTTCACTCCTAAGGTACTGTAGACTGCATATAGACCACATGTTCATTCCTAAGGTAGTCTGGCTGTCTTTATATAGACCACATGTTCACTCCTAAGGTAGACTGTCTTCATATAGACCACATGTTCACTCCTAAGGTACTGTAGACTGCATATAGACCACATGTTCACTCCTAAGGTAGACTGTCTCTATATAGACCACATGTTCACTCCTAAGGTAGACTGTCTATAGGTCTCATATAGACCACATGTTCACTCCTAAGGTAGACTGTCTGTCTTTATATAGACCACATGTTCACTCCTAAGGTAGACTGTCTGTCTTTATATAGACCACATGTTCACTCCTAAGGTAGACTGTCTCTATATAGACCACATGTTCACTCCTAAGGTAGACTGTCTTTATATAGACCACATGTTCACTCCTAAGGTACTGTAGACTGTCTTTATATAGACCACATGTTCACTCCTAAGGTAGACTGTCTGTCTTTATATAGACCACATGTTCACTCCTAAGGTAGACTGTCTGTCTTTATATAGACCACATGTTCACTCCTAAGGTACTGTAGACTGTCTTTATATAGACCACATGTTCACTCCTAAGGTACTAGACTGTCTGTCTTTATATAGACCACATGTTCACTCCTAAGGTACTGTAGACTGTCTGTCTTTATATAGACCACATGTTCACTCCTAAGGTACTGTAGACTGTCTTTATATAGACCACATGTTCACTCCTAAGGTACTGTAGACTGCATATAGACCACATGTTCACTCCTAAGGTACTGTAGACTGTCTTTATATAGACCACATGTTCACTCCTAAGGTACTGTAGACTGTCTTTATATAGACCACATGTTCACTCCTAAGGTAGTCTGTCTATAGGTCTCTATATAGACCACATGTTCACTCCTAAGGTAGACTGTCTGTCTTTATATAGACCACATGTTCACTCCATAGACTGTCTGAGTGAGTCTTCATAAAGACCAGTGGTTTTCAACCATTTCAGTGCCAGGCCTAGGTGCTGATTCAGGGATGAGCCAGGCTAGCCAGGGCCCGTTTATTCAGGACATTTTAGCCCCACAGACCCAAAACTAAAGATTTCTTTTGCTTTTGTCCACAATTACAGGCTGGATTTGGGGAAACCAAACAGTGAAGCATACAGATCAAAATGACCATTAATCTTCTACATTCTCTAGTTGTGTAGACTTGGGCTAAATCAGATGATGATTATTTTAAGAGTTACATCTGGTTAACCAACTTTCCATCATTTAGCTGGGAACCACCTGGAACCCTCTCAAAGACCACTGGTGGTTTGGTAAACACAGATGTACACCGGGAGCACATCCCTCTATTAGTTTGTATTGGCAGTGCAGTCAGTGTGAATATATGGAACACACCCAGTGTTCAGAGTGCCACGCTCCTCCCCACCGATAGGGGGAACATACAATTGAAAGCCAATGGCGGAAGAAAAGCTGGTATAAAAATGCTTTTTATTAAACAACACGACACCTGACATGTCCTAATGTCTCTCCTCTTCTCCTCTCAGTTGGAGATCATGTTGGAGCCCAAGGTGTGGCGTGAGGCAGCCACCCAGGTGTTCTTCGCCCTGGGCCTGGGGTTCGGCGGTGTCATAGCGTTCTCCAGCTACAACAAGCGAGACAACAACTGTCACTTTGACGCCGTTCTGGTGTCCTTCATCAACTTCTTCACGTCGGTGCTGGCCACGCTGGTGGTGTTCGCTGTGCTGGGCTTCAAGGCCAACATCATGAACATCAAGTGTGTCACTCTGTGAGTAGACTGTAGGCCTACTGCCTTCCCTGGCCTTTCATGTCTGGATAAATGTGTTCAGCAATGTGGGTTTACGGAAAGTAAGGAATTTACCCACTTCAGGGTTGTTTGCCATTCGGCTTCTTAACAGTTTGACTCGCATTCATGAGTTACACCAGCTAATTAATTATAGCCAGGCTAACTTCCCTAGTCAAAAAAAATCCTAAAGGATTCTAATAGAAAAGTCAGATCAGATTTTGGAACAAATCCTATTAGATTTCCAATAGGATTCCTATACGAATCCTATAGGATTTTATATGAATTCTACAAAAAAAATCTTATAGGATTTTCTTATAGGATTCCTGTAGGATTTTTGGGAAAATCCTGTAGGACTCTATTGGAATCCTATTGGATTCCTATTGGAAATCCAATAGGATTTGTTCCAACATCTGATAGGACTTTTCTATACGACTTTTCTAAAATCCTATAGGATTTTTTGACTAGGGTTGTTAGTCTGGCTAAAGCCAGACCAAATCAGCTGTTGGCAAAAATTGCCTGTCAGCAGATTGGTCTGGAATAGCTCAATTCTACTCCCATTTCCTACTCCAGAAAATTAGGGTGGCCAATGAGGACACAGTACGTAAACATATTTGAATACTGCGTCCTGATTGGCCACCCCAATTTTCGCATTAGTTAGCATGATTAACATTACTTACCATTATTGGTATTACTTTACATATTGAAAAATATCTGATCTTCAAGCTCATAGGGTTGGCACCGAGTGGCACGCTGTGAGCTTGTAGATTTGATATTTTTTTAGAAAATGGTTAAAATGCGGCACAAATCCATGAATACTTTTCCTGAGAAAAAAAAATGGGTTAAAGCAATTCTAAACAATCTTTCTGAATTTTTGGAATGCTCTGCTAAAGGCTGTGAGTCTGTTGTGGGTTTACGTTGGGATCGGGCTCAAGTACGTGTGATAAAGCCAGACATTCCTAACTCATTCATCCTTTCCTGTACTGTACTAGAACACGTTTGTGTTCTAAGCACTGTGTTATCCTTTAGCAATCGAAAAATATCAGACCTACAAGCTCACAGCGCGCCACCGAGTGGCGCGCTGTGAGCTTGTAGGTCTGATATTTTACAAGTGGCGCAAATCGTTGAATGTATTATTTCAGAAGCAAACATTTTTAACTCAAATGTTTTCAAGTGCGGGTTCGCAGCCAATTATAAGATAAGGTAATTCTGGGGGTCCTTCCTTGGCATGAAATATGCTGAGCATCACTGAAACAGAAAGATTAAAAAAAAAAAATAGAATCCAGTGTCAGAAACTAGAATTTAGTATAAAAAAACTAGAATCTAGTGTAAAAAAAAAAAACAGAATCTAGCGTCAGAAACTAGAATCTAGTGTCAGAAACTAGAATCTAGCGTCAGAAACTAGAATCTAGCGTCAGAAACTAGAATCTAGCATCAGAAACTAGAATCTAGTGTCAGAAACTAGAATCTAGTGTCAGAAACTAGAATCTAGCGTCAGAAACTAGAATCTAGTGTCAGAAACTACAATCTAGTGTTAGAAACTAGAATCTAGCGTCAGAAACTAGAATCTAGCGTCAGAAACTAGAATCTAGTGTCAGAAACTAGAATCTAGTGTCAGAAACTAGAATCTAGTGTCAGAAACTAGAATCTAGTGTCAGAAACTAGAATCTAGTGTCATAAACTAGTCAGGCTCTGGACAAAAAATGGTTTAAACCTGTATAGTATGCAGCACAGAACCCATACTATCCCTTCATTCTCCAGGAACAGTAAGAAGATTGAAGCCTTAGTGAGCAGTGCAGTGATCAGCCCCAGTCTGATCCCTCACCACATTAACTTCAGTCATGTCAGTTCTGAAGACTACCAGCAGATGACTGACATCATCAGAGGAGTGACAGAGAGCGACTACCCTAAACTAGGACTGGACTCCTGCACCATCGAAGACGAACTCAACCAGGTACAGCATTAACGCCATGATGGGGCTATGAGTTGTGATAAAAAAAACGTGTTCCTGTTCCAGGAATAGACCTTTAGCTAAGCCCCGCCCTCTTGTCCTCCCTAGGACACTTTCCAGCCAGGCTCATTTATCCCATTGTAAATATCATGGACTTTACACAATAAATACTGGTTCATTTTTGGAACCAGACCTTCAAAATCTCTTCCAAATCCATCAACAAGACATGATGCTCTATGCAGTGGAAAAATGTGCATGTTTATTTTTTGAAACAATGTTTTATCATATAAGAAAGCTATTGGTGGAGAGGTTTGTCTATCACATGTTATGCTTTGCTGTAATTGGACCATAGCAGTGTGGGGAGGGGCTTACCTAAAGGTCTATTACAGTAGGCGGTCCTATGCAAGATTATTATATGTGCCCCCCACTCACATACAGTATGCGTGTCCACAACTACGGAGAGAATTTAGACATGGATGAAGCACAAAAAATAATGTCTTGGTCTTGACTTTGTCTTGCCTCGCAGTGGTCTTGGTCTCTGTCTTGGACTCAACCTCTCAAGGTCTTGACCTCGGCCTTGGTCTCGACCCCTCTAGGTCGTGGCCTTACTCTTGGTCTCGACCCCATGGGCTAGTATCGTCTGTGGGTGTCTCCGTCTTGTTTTGGTCTCGATCCCCCTAGGTCTTGGTTTTGTCTAGGTCCAATTTAGGTGGTCTTGACTACAAGACTGTTCAGCACAAAGCTTGTAATATTATGTAAGTAGCAAGCAGCTGCTATAACTGAACAGCAATATAGGTGAATGCACTAATAATACCATACGAACATATGTCAGGAAACCACAACAAAACAACCAGCAACAACCATTGCTGTTTCCTACAGTGTCTGTTTTCACAGATTTATTTTTGGTCCATTTCTATTCCTGGTTTGTGTTACATTGAGTTGTAGTTCCAACATGGTGTGAATAATAGATGAGTATCGAGGCGTGTGATTGGCTCTGGGGAAATGTAGTAATACAAACACACAGACAGGAGCAGCAACAAACAGAACACCGAACACAGAACACCGTTCACACCTGTCAGACACACCCAACACACAGCACACCGTTCACACCTGTCAGACACACCGAACACACCACACACCGTTCACACCTGTCAGACACACCGAACACAGCACACCGTTCACACCTGTCAGACACACCGAACACACCACACACCGTTCACACCTGTCAGACACACCGAACACAGAACACCGTTCACACCTGTCAGACAGAACACCGAACACACAGCACACCGTTCACACCTGTCAGACAGAACACCGAACACAGAACACCGTTCACACCTGTCAGACACACCCAACACACAGCACACCGTTCACACCTGTCAGACACACCGAACACACAGCACACCGTTCACACCTGTCAGACACACCGAACACACAGCACACCGTTCACACCTGTCAGACACACCGAACACACAGCACACCGTTCACACCTGTCAGACACACCCAACACACAGCACACCGTTCACACCTGTCAGACAGAACACCGAACACACAGCACACCGTTCACACCTGTCAGACAGCTGTCTGCTCTCCTCTGTGTCTCCTGTGTGTGGCACAGCTCACAATGCATCTTCAATGGGAGTGGCATGTGGTTTGACAGGACAACATTGTTCCGTCAGGGTCGGATCTAGGCATGGGCATGTGGGGGCCTGTCAGCCCCATCAAAATTATTTCATGCAAACAACCCAAATTTCAAAGATATTTCAAATTTCAAAGTGCTTATACTTTTAAAATGATTTGAAACACTTAATTGTGGCACCAGTAAACCAACAACAACTGTTATGTTATTGCTTTATGCAAGCGATGCTTTACTTGTCTAATTAAAGTTCTGTAACTGAAAATGGTATGGGTGCGACTTCATTGCGACACGGGCGATGCGGTCGCCCCCATACCATTTTCACCTGCCCCACCCCCAATTGGGAAATGTTACATCCGGCGGATCACTTCCGGCTGTCTTCCAGGTGCCTCAAAACGCAACTTGTATTGAAATGGACGACAAGGGGGCGGGGCTATCGCTCCGGTTAATCCTCTATATTTTATTATTTTGATATTACTCTATGGCCTGGACAGAGCAGTGCTTGCGTCATATTGTATGACGTCATAATGTATGACGTCATATTGTATGACGTCATATTGTATGACGTCATATTGTATGACATCATATTGTATGACGTCATATTGTATGACGTCATATTGTATGACGTCATATTGTATGACCTCATAATGTATGACGTCATATTGTATGACGTCATATTGTATGACATCATATTGTATGACCTCATAATGTATGACGTCATATTGTATGACGTCATAATGTATGACGTCATAATGTATGACGTCATATTGTAGGCAACAGTGGTTGGAACTTGAATCCATGGATATACTGTATGAAAATCAGGGGTGTAAAACTCAGATACAGAGTGGGCCAAAATTTAAAACTGAACAAAGCTGCGGGCCAAGTTTGAACGAAATAACTTTTTAAAGGGGAATTCCTCCCATTTTCAAAATGTGAACCAAATGGACCCTCGCGGGTCCCTTTGGTTCCATTTGTACCCTCTCAGGAAAAAGGGGTCTGAAAGAAACATCTTTAACATGGCGAAATACATCTTGGTGATGTCATCAGATGTATTTCACCATGTTAATGAATTTTTCAGACCTCCATTTTTAGGAAATATTGAATTGGGGGAACTTTTTTTTTATCATGTCCACACAACATCTCTAAGGTATATTAATGACATTCACATTAAAATGTTGAAAATGGGCGGAGTTCCCCTTTAATTTGATAATGTCTTAAGGGCCAAATGAAATTACACGGCGGGCCAAATTTGGCCCGGGCCAGAGTTTGACACCCATGTATTAAATGATGTATCATTGTGTGTGGTCCTCTGTCTCCCCCTACAGGCGGTCCAGAGAACAGCATATATTAAATGATGTATCATTGTCTCCCTCTACAGGCGGTCCAGGGAACAGGATATATTAAATGATGTATCATTGTCTCCCTCTACAGGCGGTCCAGGGAACAGGATATATTAAATGATGTATCATTGTGTGTGGTCCTCTGTCTCCCCCTACAGGCGGTCCAGGGAACAGGCCTAGCGTTCATCGCCTTCACAGAGGCCATGACTCACTTCCCTGCCTCTCCCTTCTGGTCCGTCATGTTCTTCCTCATGCTGGTCAACCTGGGTCTGGGCAGCATGTTTGGAACCATCGAGGGAATCCTCACACCTCTCATAGACACCTTCAAGGTCCGCAAGGAATTCCTCACAGGTTGGTCTACAACACAGATAAATCATGGTCTAGCCCTCAATGATTTTGGCCTTGGGGGGCGGGGTGTCTTGGGATCCACACGGCGGAAGTGCTGCGCTCTGATTTGATCTCACTAACGTGTCGTCATCTCCGGCCCCTCCCCCTCCCGTCCGCTGCTGTTCTACGTCACATCATTTAGAGCCACGCCCACCCCGGAAGATTCACTCCCCCCTCAAGGCCACTTTCCAACGTGCGTTAGTCCAGGCTTTCCGTTTTCGCGCAAGGCGAACGAAAATGAAAGCCTGGGTGTCGAGGCTAGTCTACACATGGATACTGTTTATGCAAACAGTGGATGGATTATATAAAACGTTTGAAAGTCCGCAAGGAGTTCCTCACAGGTTGCTGGTGAGGTGATAGGGTGATCAGGGTGTCTCTCTACTTACAGTGGGGTGATAGGGGTGAGGTGATAGAGGTGATATCAGTATGTATCTCTGTCTCCAGTGGGGTGATAGAGGTGAGGTGATAGGGTGATATCAGTGTATCTCTGTCTCCAGTGGGGTGATAGGGGTGAGGTGATAGGGTGATATCAGTATGTCTCTCTACTTACAGTGGGGTGATAGAGGTGAGGTGATAGGGTGATATCAGTGTGTCTCTCTACTTACAGTGGGGTGATAGGGGTGAGGTGATAGGGGTGAGGTGATAGGGGTGAGGTGATAGGGGTGAGGTGATAGGGTGATATCAGTGTGTCTCTCTACTTACAGTGGGGTGATAGGGGTGAGGTGATAGGGTGATATCAGTGTGTCACTCTACTTACAGTGGGGTGATAGGGGTGAGGTGATAGGGGTGAGGTGATAGGGGGGGTGATAGGGGTGAGGTGATAGGGTGATATCAGTGTGTCTCTCTACTTACAGTGGGGTGATAGGGGTGAGGTGATAGGGTGATATCAGTGTGTCTCTCTACTTACAGTGGGGTGATAGGGGTGAGGTGATAGGGGTGAGGTGATAGGGTGATATCAGTGTGTCTCTCTACTTACAGTGGGGTGCTGCCTGCTAGCGTTCTTCATCGGCCTGCTGTTCGTCCAGCGCTCAGGGAACTACTTTGTTGCCATGTTTGATGACTACTCAGCCACGCTGCCTCTGCTCATCGTGGTGATCCTGGAGAACGTGACCATCGCCTGGGTCTACGGAACTGACAAGTACGTATAGAGTCAGTGGATTCTACCCAAAAGCAAACCATTATTCCCAGTATTATGCTTATTAATCAGAGTTGCTCCACCAGGCATGTAGTCTGCCAGCCCTCTGACTTGATAAGGGTCCTCAGCCCCGCCCCCCAGACTGCACCGCGAGCGTGTCACGATGCAGTCTGTTTTAACACACATTCTGCTACTTCATTGCGGTCGTTTTGGTCAATATACTGACCTCCTCTAACCCTAACCCTAAACATAACCTCCAGCACGTCACCATGCTGACACAGGGCTTAAAACAAGGTCAATATACTGACCTCCTCTAACCCTAACCCTAAACATAACCTCCAGCACGTCACCATGCTGACACAGGGCTTAAAACAAGGTCAATATACTGACCTCCTCTAACCCTAACCCTAAACATAACCTCCAGCACGTCACCATGCTGACACAGGGCTTAAAACAAGGTCAATATACTGACCTCCTCTAACCCTAACCCTAAACATAACCTCCAGCACGTCACCATGCTGACACAGGGCTTAAAACAAGGTCAATATACTGACCTCCTCTAACCCTCACCCTAAACATAACCTCCAGCACGTCACCATGCTGACACAGGGCTTAAAACAAGGTCAATATACTGACCTCCTCTAACCCTAACCCTAAACATAACCTCCAGCACGTCACCATGCTGACACAGGGCTTAAAACAAGGTCAATATACTGACCTCCTCTAACCCTAACCCTAAACATAACCTCCAGCACGTCACCATGCTGACACAGGGCTTAAAACAAGGTCAATATACTGACCCCCTCTAACCCTAACCCTAAACATAACCTCCAGCACGTCACCATGCTGACACAGGGCTTAAAACAAGGTCAATATACTGACCTCCTCTAACCCTAACCCTAAACATAACCTCCAGCACGTCACCATGCTGACACAGGGCTTAAAACAAGGTCAATATACTGACCTCCTCTAACCCTAACCCTAAACATAACCTCCAGCACGTCACCATGCTGACACAGGGCTTAAAACAAGGTCAATATACTGACCTCCTCTAACCCTAACCCTAAACATAACCTCCAGCACGTCACCATGCTGACACAGGGTTTAAAACAAGGTCAATATACTGACCTCCTCTAACCCTAACCCTAAACATAACCTCCAGCACGTCACCATGCTGACACAGGGCTTAAAACAAGGTCAATATACTGACCTCCTCTAACCCTAACCCTAAACATAACCTCCAGCACGTCACCATGCTGACACAGGCTTTAAAACAAGGTCAATATACTGACCTCCTCTAACCCTAACCCTAAACATAACCTCCAGCACGTCACCATGCTGACACAGGGTTTAAAACAAGGTCAATATACTGACCTCCTCTAACCCTAACCCTAAACATAACCTCCAGCACGTCACCATGCTGACACAGGGCTTAAAACAAGGTCAATATACTGACCTCCTCTAACCCTAACCCTAAACATAACCTCCAGCACGTCACCATGCTGACACAGGGCTTAAAACAAGGCGGCCAACCGGACACACAATGCAATGGTATCAGTCTGCTCCCAGACAACATGCCTGGTGGAGGAACTCTGATTGATAAGCAGCATCCATCCTGGGAATTATCGCTTGATAAGAGTGGAAGTGTGTGGTACAGCATGAAATTCCACGGTCCTCTCACGTATTAGGAGGACAATATCAGTCACCAGAAAAAAGATGGACAGTTTTAGAATAATCTGTCATGGTTAAAATGGAGTTTTAAGTTATAATGGGTTTGTATAGGAAGGAGTGGATACGCTAAAATGAACACCAAATATCTACATACTACACTGCTTTGCCTATAGTTCCACTGTGCTGTCTCTCTCAGACCCAAACCTGTTTGTCCAAAATCATAATCATACCTTCTCTAATTGTAATTTGTGTAGACCTTTTTTTTTTTAAGTAATGCCAGATGTCTGTGGTCTGCGCGTGCGTGCATTGCGCGTGTGTGTGTTGTGTGTGTGTGTGTGGTGTGTGTGTGTGTGTGTGTGTGTTTGTGTGCGTGCGTGCGTGTGTCTGTGTCTCTCTCTTCTGCAGGTTCTTTGATGACCTGAAGGACATGCTAGGCTTCACCCCCTACAGGTTCTACTACTACATGTGGAAGTACATCACTCCGGTGCTGCTGTTGGTTCTGCTGGGTTCCAGCATCATCCAGCTGGCCATGACTCCTCCCTCCTACAGCGCATGGATCCAGGAACTGGTCAGTCACTGTCACCTGACGTTCAATTACTCTACGTCAATAACATGCGGTAGTAGTAGAAGAGTTGCGACATTGAGGGGTCAGAAACTGAACGCTGTTGACAGAGGAACTGGTCAGTCACTGTCATCTGACGTTTTACACTGGACACATTTTTTGCACTGGACGAAATGACGGATGCAACAACACTCTACGTCAATAACATGCGCTGCGCATGGGCGCATATTAGAAGAGTTACGACATTGAGGGGTCAGAAACTGAGCGCTCCGAACATGCGCTGGAAATCCACTATCAGCTGCGACGTGTTTGTGGCTATGTTTGTGGTTTGTGGTGAGAATGAGGGTTAGAGAAGGGTTTAGGCATGTTTGTAGCAAAACCCTACCCTTCTCCAACCGTTACCCTAAGAATACGATAAACACACACAGAAACGCACACATATATTGTATATAGCCTACACAGTATAGTTTTTTGTTATGTTATCACTCAACAATAGACGCAGGGTGATGGTTGTCAACCTTTTATATTATAACACTTTTTGGACGTGAGAGCTACATTCAAAAGGACCTGCTCTTGAACGTGGTTATCCCTTTGCTGGAAATAATTTAAAATCCATGCCAAGGTTCCCTAGAAAGAGGAGCTTTCTATGTGTTGCTTACTGTTATCCAGTGTTTAAGCAACACACACTGAAAATGGAAAATAGACAGAGAGAGAATTGGATTGGAAGGGTTTTCTTGTATATGGTCCTACTGACGTTTGAAAACAAAGCATTTGAGGTTTAAGTTGACATTTTCAGGGGACTGTCATGTGATCTACCTTATGGGCATCCCTGATATAGAACCTCTTTGTCACAGTGTGTGTGTGTGTGTGTGTGTGTGTGTGTGTGTGGTGTGTGTGTGTGTGTGTGTGTGTTGTGTGGTGTGGTGTGTGTGTGTGTGTGTGTGTGTGTGTGTGTGTGTATGCATGCGTGTGTGTGTGTACCTGCATCGCCCCGGGGTGGGGGGTTGGTATCTGCCATATGCTCTGCAGTTCCCAGAAATAGCTCTAAGAAGAAAAGACCAGAGTTGAAAGGCATTGAGGCGTTGTCTGAACATGATAGGGTTAGTGGAGAATAAAGTCTGTTGTTTTTTTTTCCTTTTAATCTGAAAGAACAACAGGATGTTTAGTCTGGACAGACATTGACCTGTTTTATAATCACTTCAAGAGATGAGGAGGAGGGCCGGGGGGGGGGGGGGGGGTGGCAGAAGAAAATGGTATGGGGGCGGCTTCCATACAGCCCGTAGCACGAAGAAGTCGCACCCATACCATTTTCGGTCTTTCGGACTTTTATTAGTCAAGTAAAGCATCAATAATAACATCATTTGTTGTTGAAGTTGCAACAGACACGCAGCATGCATAAAGCTAAAGGTCTGACTCAGAGAGTTTTCTGTTTTCAATGATGAAATGCTGTTGGTTTAGTGGTGACACAGCTGTAGTTAGTTAGTAGCAGTAGTAGTGTTTCAAATCATTTTAAATATAAGCACATTAATTTGAAATATCTTGGGTTGTTGTTTCCATGCCATCATGTTTGGTGGGGCAGACTGGCATTTAGGGGGCATTGCCCCCCATGCCCATGCTTAAGGCCCTGATACACTAGCAATGTCAACATCAACAGGCAACATGATGAGACACAAGGCAACAGGCGGCACCTCCCATTATAGGGAATTTCCTGAGAACATACAAATGTGAACCAAATGGACCCTAGTGGTCCATTTGGTTCCATTTGTACACTCTTAAAAAATAGGAGTAGTAAAGTATTAACATGGTGAAACACAACTTAATGTTCTAAGATAAGATGCATTGTTCTGGCTACAAAAAAATCTTATAGCAATAAACGTTGTTAAAAAAATATAATTCAAATTCCAGCTTCTTTTTAGTTTGAATTGAATCATTTTCACCCAAAAGTTGTACTCAAAATGTTCACTTATTGGCAGAATAAAAAATATTGATCAGTAGAGGGCGCTGATGATCTAAATTTTGTAAACAGCCAGAAGTTGATCATTTTCTATAGAAAAGTCAACGTTGATAATTGATGTTGCTTGTTGATATTGATCAAAATATTGCTGTTGCCTGTGTGTCTCCACTCCCCCCCCCCCCCCCCCCCCCCTCCCCTCAGGCCATTGAGCAGTCCCAGTCCTACCCTCTGTGGGGCATCGTGGTGTGTGTCAGTCTGGTGGTGACAGCCATCCTGCCAGTGCCTGTGGTCTTCCTGCTGCGCTACTTCAACCTGATCAACGACGACAAGGCAGGCGGCCTGTCCTCCGTGGCCTATCAGAAGGCCCGAAGCATCAAGGACAGCAACGTCCCCGGGGACGAGGACGGGGACGATGCCAGTCTCATCGGAGGCAACGGGGGCAAATCCCCCGGCAGCGCTGCGCCCTCGCCCATGCCCGGGGGCAACATATACAGGGGAGGGGGAGGAGGAGGAGGGGGAGGCGGGGTGGGGGGGATCGACCTGGACACGGCGCCTAACGGTCGCTACGGCATCGGCTATCTGATGGCCGACATGCCAGACATGCCCGAGTCTGACTTGTAAAGAAGGATGACCTGCAGTAGCAACGCCTTGTCGGCCAAGCAAGCCTCGTTTTTCTGCCCCCCCCCCACCCCCCCCCTCCCCTCAAGCCCCCGCACCTGACTGGACATCCTGTTATTACCCCCCTCTCCCCTCCCCATAGTGGTGAGCATTTGAGATTGTCACTGGTGGTACCACTGTGGTAGCTATCTGGTAGCACCAGAAAAGGTGGTACCAAAAAGTTCCATGCTGTCAGACAGGGGCGTTTTTGCCATTAGGCAGACTAGGCTGTTGCCTAGGGCGCCATGAGGGGAGGGGGGCGACCATGAGGGGAGAGGGGGGACCGCTAGGCATGCTTTAAACAGATCCCCGGCTAATAAGCCTTGAGGCTCATATGGATAAATACATTGTACACATAATATCTTCTTTAGTTTAAAAATAGTCATCATTTTATCCCTTGGGGGGCACCATTTTACAGAGGATTTTCCCTGGGAGCCCTAGGCAAGATTTTCCCAGGGAAAATCTTGCCTAGGGCTCCAAATTGCTTAGAAACGCCACCAGATGTCAGCAGAGAGCTACTGTTCTAACATAATGGTCACACAGTGGAGGCTTGTTATTACAGTACAGTACAGCATATTATGAACTTTTATGTTTAACGTTATACCACGACAGGGAAGTGGTACCACTACGGTGCCTCACAGGCAGTCTGGTGGTAACAGTGAGGATCTCAAGTGCTCTCCACTCTAGATCTGCTCCATAGCTCCAATGCTGCTACGATTCTGCCTCCAAGTAGAGCAGTGGCTTTTCAATCTTTTTCATACCAGGGCCCACTATTTATTCAGTATTTAAGCCACGGAGGAGGAGGACCACCAATTGATGACGTTTTAGCCCCGCAGACCCCAACAAAACTAAAGATTTCTTTTGCTTTTTGTCCACAATGCCAGGCTGGATTTGGGGAAACAAAACAGTCCAACATGCAGATCAAAATGACCATTAATCTTCTACATTCTCTAGTTGTGTAGACTTGGGATAATTCACATGATGATTTTTTTTTTTTTTTTTAAATCTTGAGAGCGTAAACATGAAACCATAGTTTCCATTTGGAGCAATGGACCAGAGCCCCCCCCCATGTGTCACACATATTATTATTATTATTATTATTATTATTATTTGACCATTGTACTGTATGTATATTCTTTGTAGATATCTTAGCTGCTCACATCATCCTCATGTTAATAACGTTCCTTTTAAAAAGGCGTTTTGGATATTAAATGTCGTCATTCACACTGTTTCACCTTCTGTCTGATCTCTGACACACAGCCCAGCACCAAACTGCAAAATTTATTTGTTTACTAAATTAAAATTTAAAGCGATTTTTTTTCATTATCTACTACAGTCTTAAAGGGGAATTCCACCCATTTTCAACTTTTTTTTCTGAGAGCGTACAAATGCAACCAAATGAACCCTAACGGGTTCATTTGGTTCCATTTGTACACTCTCATAAAAAAGGAGCGTCTAAAGAAATCCATTAACATGGTGAAACATCTTGATGATGTCATCAAGATGTTTCACCATGTTAGTGGTTTTCTTCAGACCTCCATTTCTTGGGAACACAGAATGGGGAAACGTTTTCATCATGTCCACCCAGCACCTCTAGGGTATAGTAATGACATATTAGAATGTGAAAATGGGTGGAGTTCCCCTTTAATAAACGGCACGGAATTCTAACTGTCCACAAAGTTGACAGGATCTAGTGAATGTGAAGGAGGCAGCACACTGCACTGCACTTTACACACTCCATATTTGGGCATGCCTAAACCAGAGGCTCAATATGGCAGTTTGTCACATTCACTGGATCATTTGTGGCCAGATGTAATTTCCTGAAAAAGCAGTGGTCCCTGGTTTCAAAATGAAACCACTAACATTGTTTCTAGAGCCTCATGCGGCTCTGGAGCCGCAGGTTGCCGACCGCAAGATCTAAGAGATCTAAGATCTGAGACATAGATCAGTGTGTGGGCTCTGCTGAGCGTCAAAGGGATATTTCACTTTCAAATAAACTTTTGGTCATTTTATAGTTTACTCAGCCAGCTCAGTGGCCTTGTGGTTAGAGTGTCCGCCCTGAGACTGGGAGGTCGGGGTTCGATTCCCGGCCGGGTCATACCAAAGACTGTAAAAATGGGACCCAATGCCTCCCTGCTTGGCACTCAGCATCAAGGGTTGGATTGGGGGTAAGTCCCTGCGATGTACTAGCGTCATGTCCAGGGGGTGTACTTGTACATCAAGCTGCCTCACGCTACAGAAACAGGAGATAGGCTCCTGACCTATATGAGCCTCTATGGCCCAGCCGGGCCTCCTGACATCATGGCCTGGCAAGGCTACTTACTTACAGCCTCATGTGAACACACCAGACAGTTTATAGTTACTCCTTTCAGTCTTTAGATATTGGATGATTCATTTTAGTGTATTCACCTCCTTCCTATACAAACCCATTATAACTTAAAACTCCATTTTAACCATGACAGATTATTCCAAATCAACCCATCTTTTTTCTGGTGACTGATATTGTCGTCCTAATACGTGAGAGGACCGTGGAATTTCATTTACAGTTTTCATTTATTTTTAAAATATTGTTTTATTCATTTGGCTGTAAAACCAGGGTGGGCATGAGTAATTATCAAATATATATCAAATATGTAAATACTGAGTGTAGTAACTTATAAACTGTCTGGTGTGTTCACATGAGACTGAGTAGACTATAAAAATGACAAAACGTTTTTTTTTTTTTTTTATGAAAACCCCTTTAAGAGCTGGACGAACTGTAAAATGGTTGTACGAATGTCATGACCCTTGACCTTTGACCCCCCCACCCCCGTACAGAGATTGTTATTAGCACTGTAGATGCTTTGGATGAACGTTTATCAATTAGTTTGAAACAGCGAAAAGAAAAAAAAAACAACCGCTCCCATGATGATGATTGTTCTCTCAGAAGTGTGCCTAAAAAAAAATCGTTGATATTTGTTTATAGAATACACGGTGTTGGACGTTGTATATTTACTGTATTCTGTAAATATAATATATAAATATTATAAATATATTTATCTGAATAGTTTGGATATCAAAGAACAGTGTTGTTTATAAACGGTCGAGAAGCTCTGATGCTCCGAAAATTCTTAACGCTGGTCTCTCTTTTCTTAATTCTTTTTTTTGTTTTGTTTACTAATGTACTGTCACTGTATACGAGGGAGTCCTTGTAAATATTATTATTATTGTTGTTTTTTTCATGAAAGTGCTTTAAATGCTGTCTTTTTTTTCTCCTGTCAGGATTAAAGAACTTACATGTTCACCATGGTGTCATTTCATTTGTTTTTCTGGTTGTTTCTCTGTGCCACTATCCAAGGTGCTTTAAATACTACTTTTTTTGACTTAATAATAATAATAATAATAATAATAATGGATTGCATTTTATACTCACTCACTCACTCATCCCATGGCCTAGAAGGCCGTAGGGGTGCCATGGTGGACGCCTGGGCAGTCAGGGATCTCCAGCGTTCTCGGTCCTCAGCTGTTCGTAGCAGGGTCTGGAAGGTGCAGTCAGTCCAGTCCTTGATGTTGTCCATCCAGCACTTCCTCTGCCTGCCTCTTCTCCGCTTCCCTCCACTGTCCCCTGTAGAATGGTCTTGGACAGCGAGGTATGCCTTGTGATGTGACCATACCAGGCCATTTTGCGACGTTTTTACTGTTGAGAGTACGGCTCCTGTTCTCCAGCATGGGTGGTGACTAGCTGTCTGACATAGTCATTACATTACATTGCATTTTATAGCGCTTTTCCAAGTGCTCAAACTGCTTTAAAATGGTCCATTCATTCATACATTGGGAAGTAGAGCGGCGAACAGTTGACACCACGTACTCACTTCACACACCAATGGTGTCCAGCTCACACTGACCAACTCATTGGAGGCAATTTGGGGTTCAGTGTCTTGCCCAAGGACACGTAGACAGGAGGAGCCGGGATTCGAACCGCCGACCCACGGGTCATTGGACGACCTGCTCTACCTCCTGAGCCACAGCCGCCCGAAAAGCGACTTGAGAGCCACTTTCAAAATGAGCGGCTCAACAAGATCTACGCATCAAAAATGTGATTGTTCCATTACTGAAAATCCATTTCAAGACCCCCTAGAAAGTTTGAGCTTTGAAATAGTGGTGATGGTGTTACTTACTGTTATAGTGCTTAAGAATAATGCATTTATAATGAAAAATAGAGGGGGAGGATTGGAAAGTTTTCCTGTATATGCTAATACTGTGGAAAACAGTATTTGGGGTTTGAGTTGACAGTTCGTGGAGTTTAGTCTCTTGCAGCCAAAACTAAGAATGTTTACGTTTTTGTCAACATTTGGAAAGAGAACTGGCAAAACGTTGGTCAAAATAACAATTATTCTCCATTTTTTTAATTGTGTGAACTCTTGAAAATTACATAATTCAGATGTAACAAATGTTTCATTTTAACGCTCTCAAGAGTTACAGATCTATAAGGGTCCAAGTGCTGTGGGGAATGTCATGTGATCTACCTGCATGGTCTGTGTGATCTACTGGTAGATCACCATCTACCTTTTGGGCAGCCCTGATGTAGATAGGAGATACTATTTAGTACACACCTGGGCATTATGCGGCCCGGGGGCCAAATGCGGCCCTTTGGCTGACTCTGACCCCCGGGGACCACCATTGGTCCTGAGAGACTTCCAGTAAAATATGGAGAGTTGGTTAAACAGATGTAACTCTTTGAGAATGTAAAAATGAAACCAAATGGACCCTTGCGGGTCCATTTGGTTTCATGTTTACACTCTCAAGAGTTAAAATATTCATCATCTGAATTACCTAAAATCTACACAATCAGATAATGTAAAAGAATGGTCATTTTTGTATCTATGTTTGCATGTTTTGTTTCCCAAATCCAGCCTGGAATTGTGAACAAAAACAAAAGAAATCTTTAGTTTAGGCATCTTTGGACTAAAATGTCATCAAATATTGGTCCTCTGTGGCTCAAATACTGAATAAATAGAGGGCCCTGGTATCAAAAAGTTTGGTCTTACTCATTGCTTTTGTCTTGAAATTAAATTAATACAACTCAGGCTTTAGTTTTCAGCTTTAGTCTTGGCCCTCCACAATATTTTATGTATCTCATGTGGCCCCTTGGGAAAAATAATTGCCCACCCCTGATTAGTACATAGTATCTCCTATCTAAATAGTATTTACCCACTCACACACCAGTGGCGGTAGAAACCAATGCACATCGGGAAGAATTAGGTTTCAGTGTCTTGCTCAGAACACATCGACGCTAACTCTGGGGGGAGCCTGGGTTTGAACCGACAACCTTGTGGTTACCATCCGGTGACTCTACCCCTGAGCCACTGCCGCCCCATACAGTACATACTCATTCCAGGAATGTCTGATCGCTACAAGCCATACCTTGTTGTAAAGGTCAGTGATTAAGCCGATATACAGTATACAATGCAACAGGGGCGGATGTAACATTTCCCAACTGGCGGGGCAGGAGAAAATGGTATGGGGGGGGGGGGGGGGGGGGGGGTGGGGGGGGGGGGGGGGGGGGGGGGGGGGGGGGGGGGGGGGGGGGGGGGGGGGGGGCTTCATCGCCTGTGACGCTTCTTGCCACGGGCGATGAAGCCGCCCCCATACCATTTTCAGTTACAGGACTTTTAGTATAGTCAAGTTGTTGTTGAAGTCGCAACAGACACGCAGCATGCATAAAGCTAAAGGTCTGACTCAGAGAGTTTTCTGTTTTCAATGATGAAATGCTGTTGGTTTAGTGGTGACACAACTGTAGTTAGTTAGTAGCAGTAGTAGTGTTTCAAATACAAATAAATTAAATATAACCACTGAAATATCTTGGGTTGTTTTGCATGCCATCATGTTTGGTGGCAGACTGGGAATTTAGGGCATTGCCCTCCGTGCCTATGCAAATTGGTACTATTAATGTGGAGAAAATAAGTCCCATATTCGGTTTCTGAACATAATTAGGCCAGTTCAGTTTGAGACTCACAGTTCGTCGTGCAAAACACAAATTCAGATGATTTTATTCATTTGTTTTGGAAACAGCTCTTCTGTTCAATCTGCACATAAGAACAGCTGAGATGTTTTACATACAGTAGAACTGAACGACACGAAATTCACCGCATGACACTAATGACATAATTCATTTACAATAATTACATGAAAACCAAGCCGGCCCAATAGAGACGGCCAACAGCAAAACAAAAACGTGTAAACTGAGTCATACTGTGTGTAGCCTACTCTGTATTGACGACCCCCCCCCCTCCTGTTGGTATGCTAAACCTAAGGATGGACATAGGGACGAAGCAGGGCCTTGGAGCGGTCTCACCACTGGAAGAAATACTGTCCATTTTGCCCAAAGCAGAAACTACTCCCCCCCTCCCCCAATAGACCTTTCAGTAAGCCCCGCCCCTCTCCCCAGTGTCCGACCCAAGGCTAGGACACTGTCCAACCAGACTCATTCATTCCAATGTAAATATCATGGACTTTACACATTAAATACTGGATCATTTTTGGAACCAGACCTTCAAAATCTCTTTCAAATCCATCAACAAGGCATGTCCTATGCAGTGGGAAAATGTGTTTGTGGCATTTATTTTCTAAAACAATGTTTTATCATACAGGAAAGCTATTGGTGGAGAGGTTTGTCTATCACATGTTTAGCTGTGATTGGACCATAGCAGTTTGGGGAGGGGCTATTAGTCTTTGTAAATTCCCCCATGTGTTTTCTTGTATAGTCCATGCCAACGTTAAAGGTAGGGGAAGTGATTTCACTTTTGTCAGATATCACAAAAAAAAAAAAAAAATCTGTTAAAATGCTCTATTATAAGGTGTGCAGACCATGTATGTATGTATGAGTTTCCCCCTCCCCCACGTTAGCAGAGGAGCTAATAAAAAGTTCCCCAGGTGGAGGGTGAATTCTCCTCCAATCAGGGTCGAGCAGCAGGTTCACATAGTGTAGCTACTCTTGGGGGCCCCTAGTGCACCAGGCTGGTACTACACCATGAATTTCAAATCACTTACCCTACCTTTAATGTATTTACATGCTAACAGAGAAAGACGTTCCACAGTAACCAGGCCCTGTGACATTGGACAGTAGAATATAAACTCAGTATTATGTAAACGTGAAAAGGGTAAATGTGGAGAAGGTTGAATGTTGATCACATGTTTTCTGGAAGTGTTAAGGTAGGAAGTTTTTGGGGAATGATAAAGAATCAGATGTAAAAGATATTGTGATATGATGTATGGAGTAAGTATGGAGTGTAAAATGTTGTATATGTGTATTCTGGTTGAGGGAAGTTGCAGGAAGAGGACAGGTATCTGGTTCTGTTAGCAGCAGTAAAGAAGGACACTAGGGACTTTAAGCCGTACAATGGCGACGTCTCCACTACAACAACAGGAAGTCGATCCATGCTCCATGGATAAACCTGCTTGCCGTAGCAGCCGTTCCTATGCAGCAGAACGTACACTTTAACGTAGTGTATCCACAACGCCTGTTTGACACACGCTGCATAGACATGTCACCATGGTAACCACTCTAACATAGTGTCACCATGGTAACCACTCTAACATAGTGTCACCATGGTAACCACTCTAACATAGTGTCCACAACGCCTGTTTGACACACTGCATAGACGCGTCACCATGGTAACCCGTCGCCGTTGAGGATGGCTGTTAGCTTAACGATTTTGACAGCTACGGTACGGCGCAAGCGTCATAGCAGCCGTACTTCCAGTAAGGGGAGCCGTTCTGAAAATGTGGCAGCTTAAAGAGCTCTAATACCAGGACATGGAGGCAGAGCCCAGACAGGTAATCAGTGAAGTGATGCTGCTGTATGTCATGAGAAAACTGAGGCTCCAGGAAGACCAGATGGAGGATTAATGGTGGAAATGGACAGAATAGAAGGAAGGGAATGGAAGATGAGAAATAACAGGTAGCTACTAACTGACAACTGGTAGGATTTGGTTTTCTTTAGCGGATGATTTTTCTTGTTTTGTTTTTTCATGTTTTTTTGGATAAAGAAATAAAAATCTTAAAAAGTTAAAGTTAAAAACAAACAAACAAACAAACAAACAAGCTCTAGGAGGCAACAGGCCATGGCTGCCCCATGAAGGCCCCCAGAGGGCTATGATTTAGCCCAGGGACCCCCTGAGCAATACAACTACAGACTCCACATTATAAATACAGCTAAACAACAAGTTACATTGTCAATGTTGTAAACAACGATTTTGATCACAAATTTTCAGAGAAGATTACATATCATTTATATTTTCATTCTCTGCTTAAGTGCTGATGTCAGTTTTGATCGTTTGTTTTGGCTTTAAAGGAACAATTCACCACTTTTCAACATACCTTCATATACAGTAATTAGGTCCTCACTAATGCACATGATAAAAAATACCACTATTTTTCCGACTCTGTCTGTGTCTCATAGGAGGGCTGTGGACAGTTCAGGACAATACAGGTATATATTATAAGATATGTTGAAAAGTGGTGAAATGGTCCTTTAAGCGCTGATGTCAGTTTTGCTTGTTTTGGCTTCAATAACAACATACAGTGCAGTGAATGTCCACACTGGTAAACAACACAGAAAAATAACACAAGATGTCCTTTAACCCTTTCAGGCCGGGAATCCATATTTGGATTCTGTACAGTATGTACAGTATTCCATAATTAACTTTATTTGATGCTGAAATATGAATATTTCAGGTTTTTCAAAAACCTTAGGTCAGGCCTAAATGGGTTTTAAGAGGAATAAAGAATGTCTTTGGCTTTAGTTGTTCAACTCCCTGGACTGAGGAGATGTTTTAGTATAAATGGTAAATGCTTTACTCTATATAGTAGTGTTGTAGTTCTACAGACATTGTTTAATCTCAGACAAGTTTTCGTTGTCTAAGTCTTGTTTTTGTCTCGCCCCCCAATTGTCTTGGTCTTGCCGCTCTACACTTCATTTGTCTCGTGGTCTTGTCTTGGTCTCGTCCTCAATTTGTCTTGGTCTTGTCTCGGAGTAAATGTCTCAGGTCTCTTTCCTCACAGAGACCACTGGAGGCGAGACAATGTGAAGGAAATGTTCTATATCCATTGTGTGGACAGAGGAGTCCATTCATAAAGACAATGTAAAGGAAATGTTCTATATCCATTGTGTGGACAGAGGAGTCCATTCATAAAGACAATGTAAAGGAAATGTTCTATATCCATTGTGTGGACAGAGGAGTCCATTCATAAAGACAATGTAAAGGAAATGTTCTATATCCATTGTGTGGACAGAGGAGTCCATTCATAAAGACAATGTAAAGGAAATGTTCTATATCCATTGTGTGGACAGAGGAGTCCATTCATAAAGACAATGTAAAGGAAATGTTCTATATCCATTGTGTGGACAGAGGAGTCCATTCATAAAGACAATCTGTCTGATACAGAGCACAGAGCTGGATGAGCAGTTTGCAAACCGATAGTAGGGAATTTAAGTTCCCGTCTCTAGGACTGGACACGATGAGAGCGGTAGGCGTGGTCCGTCGCTGTTACGCCAGGAGCCCAACATTAGTTCAGAAAGCAGGCGACGCTTTTCCACTAGTTCTCGACCCCTCTAGGTGCTAGGTCTCATCTTGATCTGGTCTTGACCAAGTCTGTCATTGTCTCGTTTTGGTCTCGACCCCACTAGGTCTTGGTCCTGGTCTCGATTTAGGTGGTCTTCACTACAACACTAGTATATACAGTAGTACATTCATCCATTCACACACACATTCATACAACGATGGCAGAAGAAACCATGCAAGCCCCCCCCCCCCAGCACATCGGGAGCGATTTGGGAGGTTCAGTGTCTTGCTCAAGGACACTTCGACATGTAGACAGGAGCTAGGAGGAGCCAGGGATTCGAACCGCCGACCCACGGTGAGATGAGCTTATGTAAAACATGACTGAAAGGTGAATGAAAACCAATGAATGATACCTGATCGAGCCACGTGTCCCTTTTAAAATAATAACATGGATTTGTAAATAATGTACTGTCATGGATGCAACCAGGAGGATTTCTTTATAAATCAGTGCTAGTGAACACCAGGCTGATTTCAGATGTGTGGAACGCAGCGAATCACACCTGAATCCGGCCTTGATTCCATCTCAAAGGAGAATTCCACCCATTTTCAAAACATTTCTGAGAGTGTAAAAAAATGTGAACCGAATGTGACCCGTTATAGGGTCCTAAAAGAAAAATCATTAACGTGGTGAAACACAACATGATGTGATCTTTCTGACAATAAGTACAGAGAGGGTATGAACAGCCATGGGATGAAAAGGATGCTCAGACCTCCACTAGTCTGAATCCAGGAGCAGTGCTGTCCATGGTGGATCTGCAGACATACAACATCCGGATCCAATTTATGACTTTGTTCAGTTCAGACTGTGCTTGTGCTAACGACACTAATGTGTGTGTGTGTGTGTGTGTGTGTGTGTGTGTGTGTGTGTGTGTGTGTGTGTGTGTGTGTGTGTGTGTGGCGTTACAGTGAACATGTACACAGTGGCATGAATGCTAACTGATGGCCAGCAAAAAAATAAAAAATAAAAATTGCCGCTGACTCCATAATGTTTGTCATAAAGAATAGAGAGAGGCCAACGCTGGCCAATCGGCTGTTCTGGGGCGTGGCCAACATCCACTGGACCGCTGTTCCCTTTCTTGTTCGGGCTGCAGAGGGCCTAGCGGTCATGGAAAGTGCTCATCTGTATATTTGGAGTCACACCGACATCAATGAGAGTTCAGAAATAAAAACAACGTGTTGTTGTGTCAGGTGACCTCTGTCTGACACCGTAACACGTCAACTGAAAGACCGCCGCTCAAGCGACGGTTTGGTGATCCGCGGCATGCGGTAAAAAGCTTTATTTTGAAGCGCCAGATCTCCAAAACAGGATGTGTGATGAGGTCATGGAGTTTCTGGTGTCTTGACTAATCTGTCCTCTCACCATCTGTGCAAAAAGTTCCAGGTCACAAGTCCAGGAAGTGACGTTTAGCCCTAGTTGTTTTACCCGTGTGCAAACGACATTCTGGGGCAGAGCATCTGAGAAAATGCCATTTGAATGGAAGGGATAGAATTTGGTGTGGGTGCAAAAAAAAATCAAAATGGCCACTCCCATTCTGTCCCAAATGAAAGTCAACAACAGAACGGTCATCAGACGATACGCTCGGATCAAAAGGTGGATTATAGAATGAAATCTACGAAATGGTTGTAATTTCCCCTACAGTCGTGACCGGCGATGGAAGCCTTACGGTAGGCCTACTGGCAGCGTTAATTGGTTATGATGGCGCTAATTAATTGGCGCTTCTGGCAGAGCATTTCTCTGCCGGCATTTCGGAAAGGTCTTTTCCTGAGCATTTCGGCCATCGCGATCATGCGTTACGCTGACGTTTTCCAGAGCGAGGAAGGACCTGGCTTTAGCTCAAAGGCATTCACGCTTGTAATGTGGCATCTAAAAAGAAAATGGGCCGCAAAAACTCCAGACGCACGCAAGTCACACTAAAACAGATTAGTGCACAGTCACTTTGGGAAACCCTTCACCACAAAGGTGTGAATAGTGAACAGCAGGGGTTTTCAACAGGTGGTCCGGGGACCACCAGTGGTCCTTGAGAGGGTTCCAGGTGGTTCCCTAGGCTAAATGATGGAAAGCTGATTAACCAGATGTAATTTTTGAGAGCGTAAACATGAAATCAAATGGACCCTTGCGGGTCCATTTGGTTTCATTTTTACACTCTCAAGAGTTAAAATATTCATCCGAATTATCCCAAATCCACACAACTAGAGATCTAGGTTTGCCTGTTATGTTTCTGAATTCCCTCCTAAAATTGTAGATAAAACATAGGAAATCTTTGGGTTTTGGGGTCAGTCGTGCAGCTGTTCTCTCATCTTGGTGTGAATAGTGAACAGTCAGTCGTGCAGCTGCTCTCTCATCTTGGAGGTGATCTCCTCTCTCAGCTCACAGTGTTTGTTCAAATCTTTCACCTCCGACGGCAGGTCACTGTTCCACACCATCAGCACCGACTCCTCATCTGAGGGGAGAAGCATGCACACATATACACGCACGCACGCACACACACAGTACAAGCACGCACATACAATAATATTACCAACGGCAGACAGACTTGCTTGCCAAAGCATGATAATCACGCCTCCAAAAATATATGTTTTTGAAGTGGTGCGACAGCACCAATTCCATCATTGGAATTGGGGGTTTAATTGTTCCTGGGGTCTGGACACGCCTGGGGGACCCCCAGATGGTAACCGTCATTTCTCTAGCGCTCTTTGATGTGGGCCAGCTTGCCAGTAACGTCCCGGGACGCCTGGCGGGTTCCTGTGGGTTTGTAAGTCTGGGAGACCCCCCACAGACCAGCACACGGTCGCACCACTTCACTTGGATATTAAAGCAACATACACATTCTCAGCTGACACATACAGTACACCCTAATGACCTACTGATTCTGAAACACGCTTTAGTTATGTCATCAAGAACAGTGGTTTATCATTGGTTGAACGGTTACAAAATAAATATTAGCTTAAATTAAATAAAGTCTGAAAATCTGAAAAATAAAGTCTTCAGATAAAAGTTTACAGCCATCACATTAACAATAGAGACTCTCTAGGTTTCTCTAGAAAAAATAAATAAATATAGAAGTTTACACATTTTGCCATCACAATAGTGGGGTACTCATGGCAACCCCAGTAATAAAATAACCTTCTGGAACCCCCCCCCCCCCCCCCCCCCCCCCCCCACACACACACACACACACACTCTGTGTCCTCCCCATTGAACCAACAGACAGGAAACTAAATGCACTCTGTGCAACACCTCTTCCCCCAGCAGGATTCCATTACATCCATTCACAGTCTCTGTAGAGGCCTCCATTAGAACTGGCCCCATGAAGTCAACGGGAGTGCGCTTCAGACAAGGACAAACACACACTCTACAAACATACAGACACAACTGATGTCACTACATCTAAACTAATAAAGTTCTGTCTAATAATGATACAAGTTATAGTAAATGAGTGAGATGTTCACAATCTCTCACCATGATGAGTTTTATCCTGAGGAAACCTCCTGCCCAGAACCAGAACCACGTTCTTCCTGCTCACGGACTCTGTTGAGGAAACACAATGATTATGAAATGAATGAATAAACAACAATCTCAAAGCAAGCAAAGTACACAAAACACTAAGATAGAGGCCTGAAACAGGCAGAAACATTGAGTATGACAGAAGAATAATAAGGTAAAAAGATGTGCAGACCTTCTTATGAATAGTGACTGTCAGATTCTGACACTAGATTCTAGTTTCTGACACTAGATTCTACTTTCTGACACTAGATTCTACTTTCTGACACTAGATTCTAGTTTCTGACACTAGATTCTATAGTTTCTGACACTAGATTCTAGTTTCTGACACTAGATTCTAGTTTCTGACACTAGATTCTAGTTTCTGACACTAGATTCTAGTTTCTGACACTAGATTCTAGTTTCTGACACTAGATTCTAGTTTCTGACACTAGATTCTACTTTCTGACACTAGATTCTACTTTCTGACACTAGATTCTAGTTTCTGACACTAGATTCTACTTTCTGACACTAGATTCTAGTTTCTGACTCTAGATTCTACTTTCTGACATGAGATTCTAGTTTCGTACACGAGATTCTAGTTTTTATGAAAAATCTATGTTCCTGTGTCAGTGATGTTCAACATATTTCATGCCAAGGACCCCCAAAATTATCTATATTTGGCTGCGGACCCCCATCTGAAAGCATGCTGTTCTAGGGATCAGACAGAAGCAGAGATTTAAGTTAAAAAGGTTTGCTCCTGAAATAATACATTAAAAGATTTGTGCCACATTTTCACGATTTTTCAAACATATCAAGTACCGTATTTTCCAGACTACAAGGCGCACTTAAACACCTTTAGATTTCTCAAAAAAAAACAGTGTGCATTATACATGGATCGTTTGACTGCAGTAGCTCCTATCCTGATATTGCTCCTGCAATATCTTCTATTCTATGCGCCTTATAATCCTGTGTGCCTTATATATTAAAGCGAGAGACGGTGATGTCCAGCAGCGACCGACAACCAGTAGCTTGCAGATCAGCAAATAAACATTTAAAAGGCCTTCTCCTTTAAGGCTCCTGCTGTGTGTCAGAGACACTGGGACAGGGACAGTGGAGGACAGGGTCAGGTCTAACACAGGGACACTTCACTACGTCACACTGTAGGAATGTGTTTGAACTGCTGCTGCTTCTCATGACCTGGAGGCTTTGGGTTGGCTTGTTTTATGTTCTATCATCTACTGCTGCTGCTTCTCATGACATGCTTGGTCCTGGAGGCTTTGGGTTGGCTTGGTTTATGACATGGTTGGTCCTGGAGGCTTTGGGTGTGCTTGTTTTATGACATGGTTGGTCCTGGAGGCTTTGGGTTGGCTTGTTTTATGTTCTGTTTTAAAGGACAACGTTGCTCTTTTTCCAACCAAGGTTTGTGTATTAAGGCCCTGATACACTAGTAATATTTTGATCAATAACAACTAACAATGTCAACATCAACAGGCAACATGATGAGACACACGGCAACAGGCAACATGATGAGACACATGGCAACAGGCAACATGATGAGACACATGGCAACAGGCAACATGATGAGACACATGGCAACAGGCAACATGATGAGACACACGGCAACAGGCAACATGATGAGACACACGGCAACAGGCAACATGATGAGACACACGGCAACAGGCAACATGATGAGACACACGGCAACAGGCAACACCTTCCCATGGGAATTCCACCTATTTTACTTTTTTTCCTGTGTGCGCAAATGTATACCAAATGGACCCTAGCGGGTCTATTTGGTTCCATTTGCACACTCTCACTTAAGCTCCTAAAAGAACCAAATGTTCACTTAACAGACTAAAAAGGTGAGGCATCTGTGGGAGGAGAAAGGATCAGGTGACGCCAAGGAGGGCTGTGATTGGAGGATTCCGAAATGTTGACCAGTAGAGGGCGCTAATGATCTGACTTTTCTGAACAACCAGGAGTTGATCATTTTCTATAGAAAGGTGAAAAGTCAACGTTGATAATTGACGTTGCTTGTTGATGTTGATCAAAACATTGCTAGGTGTACCAGGGCTTTTACCGGTTGATTGACCTGTCAGGGACCATTTGGTTTCATTTCAACGCTCTCTAGAGTTACAGATCGATCTATAAGGGGTGCCTTTGGTTACCAACTGCCTGTCATTTATCCTGGGGACCACCTGGAATCCTCTCAGGGACCACCCACAGGGGTTGACCTAAAACATGAACCATGGCTGTAAACACACAGTGGTCAGGGCGGATCTAGGCATAGGCATTTAGGGGGGCAAAGCCCCCCTAAATGCCCAGTCTACCCCACCAAACATGCTGGCATGAAAACAACGCAAGGTATTTCAAATTAAAGTGCTTCTATTTAAAACG